>MQTX01000327.1:13902-152023 GCA_009735665.1 Angiostrongylus cantonensis
CGTAAACACGTTGAAAAACGAGAAATAGTGTGCAAACAGCGCAGATTCGCGTATTACTGAGCAGCGCTGGCAGCTCGGTTAGCTCAGTCGGTAGAGCACCAGACTCTTAATCTGGCTCTGGGTTCGAGCCCCGCATCAGGCTTAGGTTTTGAAGTCAATCACTGCAAACACCTTAAAAAACAAGAAATAGTGTGCAAACAGCCCAGTTTTGCACGTCACTGAGCAGCGATGCCTGCCCGGTTAGCTCAGTCGGTAGGGCACCAGACTCACAATGTCACTTTCACGCTCGAGCCAGACATCGGATTTATATTTTCATGTCGATCACAGTAGACACCTTAAAAGACGAATAATAGTATGCAAACAGCGCAGTTTTGCACATCACAGAGCAGCATGGCAGCCCGGTTAGCTCAGCCGGTAGAGCACCAGACTGTTAATCTAGCTCTCACGGGTTCGCACCTGCATCGGTTCTATGTTTTGATGCCATTCAAAGTGAACGCATTTGAAAGCGTGTATTAGTATTTAATCAGCCTTAACTGGGTTCAATTCCGACTGTGCAGCCCAGATTCTTTCTGATGAGGGGTGATTCCAGTTTTCACGTTAATGCAAAAATCTCACTTGCCGGAATGCATAGCAAATTTCTTGGTGTTGCTTTGAGCAATATGTGATCCTGAAAAGGGTAATCACTGGTTTGAGTCTAGCCTCTGTTCTCCGTTTTGCACTTGTCTCAGTATCATTGTGTTTGAAATTCGACGTAGTTGATGTCGGACGAGTTGAAGGGAAATAAGGAAATTCTTATGCATTCTGTCATGTTTTTCTATCCCATCGGTGTTCTCTACAACAACCAAAGTTCTGTTGAGCAATATTGGATAGATGTAAAGCACCAAAATACTTCCTGAAACTTAGATTGCAGCAAAAGATGTGGAAGTTCTATGTTCGACAGATTTTCAGTAGAAATACGTCAAAGAGATTCCTTCGCAGTTACAGGTCGAATTACTTACTGGGACTCTTTGAAGGCTGTCGAATTAATTGCAGAAGAATATTGTTACCTCACAGTCAATAATATTCAGCAAAATCTGCGCTGTTTTTGTAGAGGGCTGCCGATCTATCATGGAAGACCATTCAGGCACCAATATGCCGATAGCGTAAGGATAGACACCTTGGTTTGTGCTAAGGCGTTGGGTCGAACGATAACCAAGGTGCATAGCGGAGAGCACATATAGCCACTGCGCTACGCCCGTCACTCGATTAGTATTTACAAGACAATAATCCGCGGTAGACGGACAGTGTACAAGTGAGGAATGTAGAAGTGCTATTATAGGCTGCGGGAATGCAGTAAAATATGTACTGCTCATCTCCACTCAGTGTCTTGTTTTTAAGAGCCAGTTTTTTCCCTCTCGAGTGCCATACGAAGTGCTATAATTCTACGAAGATGGATTTATGCGACCACATCAAGTTTTAAGGCGTTTTGATTCAACGAAATTGTATGTACTGATGTCAGCCGAATCATAATTTTTACAAGAAATGTCGAAAATGTGAAATCGAATTTCAACAATTTCTTTTCTGATTGAATTGAGCCTGATAGATGCAATTGGTCAAGACTTTGTCATTGATACAGTTCATGTTTCATGAGTAGTCATCGCATTCGTCAATGTTGTCATTACATTGAATAGTGTGTTGAATAAGCTGAAGGCACTAGTTACTTGCATAAGGACACCGAGCTACCTTAACGCTGACAAAGCAGTTTTTTTTTTGTTCGGAGCAGTTCTGCTTCACACAGTTGCCGAAGACCAGTTACTTGAAGACTATTTCCCATCCATTTGTTGTAATCACCTGTTAGAACAGTGAGAATGGCAGTGTGCAGTGGCTGGACCTCGTTGAAATGATTCATTGCTTTCGCAACCGGAATTGAATCATACATGATTTGAAAACTTGAGATCAAAAGTTTATGAGGTGATTATTGAAAACTGGTGGTAAAATCAATGAATGTGAAACAATCTCGAGAAAGTGCATAAGCAATAGCCACAACCTTTTGTGACATCGCGATTTGTGCCTACTTTGCTCTGATTTGTTTTTCGGCTATTTTTTCGGTTTAGCGAATGTCCTTTAAAGCCATGTGTTTTTGTATTTAAAATTTAAAAGCTAACTGGATACTAATTCTGATGCGCAGACATCTTTACAATTAAATTGTGAGGATACGTGTACAGGAGTAGTCAGGGTTGTGCTTCAGTACAGAATCGTTCTTGGGTAGTTGGATCTCGCGTCACAGCTCGGTACCGTCGAAGTTGGCAAATCTGTATCAGACTTATCCATGAGGATAAAAACACTCACACGATACATCGACCAAATGGTGCAGGTCACGTATAGGCCAGATAACCATTCAATCACTTCTGAGATGCTTATCGAAGTCGAGTGCATAGCGGCTACCTCAAGGACTGATTAACGTTGAGAGTTCGAGCTTATTCTAACCAACTTGTGCTACAAGTGAGAAACCTTAATTAATATTCGACGTCTAATGTCGTGACAATGAACTGCTGGATAATTTTAACGAATAATTCTATACTAGTTCAAGAAATTATAGCGGTTTGCCACAAGAATATTTGGAGACAAAAGCGACCCACGTACTGAACTCGATACTTAAGTGGCCTTTAATGGAATACCATTCCTGGGCTGTCGACTGCGATATGCCACATCCAGCTGTGTGACACCTAACTTAAGACTAAATTCAACACTCCTGGGCATATGAGCAGCATAGAATAAGCTTACCAAAAGAATTACCCAGTTCCAATGGTAAACTTGGACAAGCTAGACTTTTGCTAAAAATAATTAAAACAAAGGGTTTCACGGAAAGGATGGTCTTCTTGCGCACCTCAATGGAGCAGAGCAAACTGGGTAACTCTTGTTGCTCGCGAGAACGAATGAACGTTTGAGTTGTGCACGTTGGGTTTGACTTACTCGAGAACTGACAAGACTACAGATGATACAAGTGAAATGCTGCTGAATGAAATGCTACTTCAAAGAACTTCAATAGCCCCACCTTGGCGGTAGCGCGCTTTGTGTATTTTATGCTGAAAGAAGGCGATTACTTCGATTATTAAACAACTATCTCAGCGAAATCTATTCACGCATACTAGATAGTTAGTTTCATCGAAGCTCTCTTTGCTTGAGTAGTATACGATTGTTAATTCCAAAGTTCATCGTTTATCGGAAATAAATGGAAATGTCGTTTAATAACGCGAGCTGAAATGTTTGGTTTATCCCTACAAAGTGGTTTTTCATAGTCGATAAAGGTTAGGACAATGAAACTACGGTATCCAATTCTAATTTTTAGAACAGTATATTGTCAAAGTGTTTAGGTAGTCATCGCAATTTTTTGAGGAATTCTATATGAGAACTTGAGTTTGTTCTATTGGACTGCTTGAATAGTGCGCGATGTGTCCAGGGACGCTACTCATTTGCCAAGGAATCCTAAGAATGCAGTGAATGAATCAGATTATATTTCTGAATTTTTGCATGGCCAACTCAAGTGGTTCAGACTGTGTAAAATCTCCAGCTTCATTCTCTTCCAACACCGCATTTTTTCTTTCATTCATGGCGGAACGACACAGCAAAGAGAACAACATTGGCGACTCCAGTGACCCAAAAGTATTCTATTCGACATAAAATTCCTGCAAAGCTTGTTGAAAAAAGCAGCGCCGACCGTACGAAACGAAATTCTGGTCTTAAAATAGTGCTTATTTCGAGCCGAAAGCTGTTTTTTCTTCACAAGTTTCTCGTTGCACGGGTCTTCTGGCGTGTATATCTGGCGCACGATCATAACAAAGTGATTGATTTATGAATCCACGCCTTCTCGGACCTCTCGTTCTCGACTCTTCTGTTCAGTCATCAATCCATCTCACTCTCTGCCTGTCTGTGCAAACCTTTGTCATGCATAAATTTTCTGCTCTGTAAAGCTAATGTCGGCCTCCTACGGTTATTACACTGACCACTAAATCATACTTTATACGATGAAATCCAAACCACCCTAGTCAGGTCTGGTTGTTCATAGCTTAGAAATATTTCATCGTATTATTGCTGTTCCTCATAAGAAAAGCAAGATTTTGCTTTATGAATCGAATTAATCATAAATTTAGTTACTCATGTGCAATGCGAGATTTCTGGTTCTCTTAACAAATAATGGACGATGTTGGTTTTTTGGCCACTGCCGGTAATTTCTCCACAACTACAGCAATAGAAGAGCTGTGTCTGTTCATGAAAGTTTTACACCTTAGACCCAATTTTTCCTGGCATGGTTTCAATGACTCAAGATTTACTAACATAGTTTTTTTTTGTAGAACGTGTCTATGGTTTAGGTTTGCCGCTGCAGTGTTGCCATTAACTCTAAACTGGTAAGCTTTTGCTTATTGAGCCTTACAAATATCAGTTCTCGTGAGCTAGTAATGTTCCTGAGAGCCACGACTGAAATATCACACATTACTTATGGCCAAGCACGCACACCGAGTAGCACGAAAAGATTCATCAATTCAAATGTGCTATTCGAAGAAGGATTAGCTAGCCCAGCCTCCGCTGCCGCCGCAGTCTTAACGGTTTCACCAAGCAGGCACTGCACTGTAGCGACTTGACGACCTTGACTGAGAGAGTGGAGGTTTCGTGCGAGGCTCCTCCGTCTGCGATCGACGTCGTCCGATACTCCGTCATCTCTCGTCATGTTTCTGCTCTTGTATCTGCTGCCGCATGTGATCATAACATGGAGTGATTGATGGATGAGATGGGCGGAGTCCCCCGTGCGGGGCCACAAAACGACGTCTCGTCTCGTCCGTCTCTCGTTCGACGACTTACACTCATACACGCATGCATTACCCATTACCAGATATACTTTTCACACTCTCCTCTAGGATGTCACATGCCATTCCTCCTCATCTCCTTTCCACTGCTGTTTCTTGGATTTCTCATCGGAAAAAATTTACCGCTTAACGTAATTGCACTACCAAGATGGGTGGAACTGCAGCGTTGCATTTGAAGCCATGTCATCATCTGAGTCAGCATCTAATTTTCCTAGCAGTGAATAAACGACATTACGCATTAGGGTTTTATTAAGTCATAAAAGGGTTCTTTTCATTAACACTATTTACTTTCATGTTACTTGAAGTTCCCCTATACTTCAGTTCTAATATTTTATTCTATTTCTTAGAGTGAAATATTCCGCACTTCAGATCTATGGTGCGCTCAAACAAGGACCAGTGAAGTGCCTAAAAACCGAAATTTCTCTATTAAAGAGAGTCGTCTAAAAATTACCTTTACGCAAAAAGCTATGCGAAAATGAGATGTAGAACCTGTATCCCACAGAAAGCACATGAAAGTACTGAAAATCTGTTGACCCCGTAATCGTGCATAACTGGCGTCGCTGGTGTATTCCGATTCACCATTCATTAAATGGTTCAGAGGGTGGTCCTTTAACGTCGACGTTAACCGGTAGATAAGAAAGTTTGTTATTCACAATAAAAGTAGCCCATTACTTCTTCTAGGAAGCTTTGGCAAACTATTTCCGATGGGAACACAAACTTTGCTCTTCATTTTAATATCACCATGCGTAGCAGTTACAGTTTCTTTCTATCCGTCAGTGTGGAGTTATGCTGAGAAAGTCCTATTAACACAGTTTCTACCGATTTTTGTCGTGATTTATGTAGGAAATCTTGTGCTGTCGTCCTTCCACCGTCAGTATTCACATTTGTTACTATGAACAGGCTCCTCATTACGGCATAAAAATAACCGTCGGGATTTAACTTCGTTTCTTGGAAAAAAGACCAGAAAATAGTGGGAATGTATTGTCTAAGATGTTGCTTTTTGACTCATATGTTTCTTTTAATAGAATAATGTCAACTTTTCGAGTCTTTCTGATCTTCCTATCTCATTCATTTCAAGTACTTACTTGGAAATTTCCGTAAATAACATGCATGGATATTGTTGATTCTCAAATTTCAGATGGGCCGCCGCAAGCAGGCCAGACCGACAAAAAGGTCACCTGAATATTTTGACGAAGTAATGGAGCATGAACCATCCGCCAAATTGCTCAGGGCAGAAGTATGCAATCCAGAACATCCTCCTTCAGTACGAAGTAGGGAAGCAACGAAGGAGGCGTCCGTTCTCTTTCATTCTAGAGAGATGTCGCCATCATGTTCGAAAGATGCTGTGCTGCTATCGGATTCTTGCGATGCTGAAACTTCGCCATTGAGAAAATCCATGACAAATCCTCTATTGATGCTAGAAAAATCGCTGAAACGTTTCGAACCTCGGACACCTCAACAAGGTAGATTTTATGGATTGGAAAAGAGAAACATGTTTAAAAGGCGCGCAGTTTCCCTGGAGGCATCACTTTTTCCTTTCGTCATTCTAAATTACTCTGAAAGCTCCTTTCAAAGTTCGACTTTAATCTTTAAGTGCAAGTGGTGGAGCGCGATTTAACTCGTTTTAGTATAAATCATGTTTGTCGATGTTAAAGGGTCGATGTCAGTTAGTTATCAAAATAGTAGTGTGGTATGAAGTAGTGTGGTGTTTAAATCCTTACTTCACCATCGTGGAAAATGATAGGTGTGGCGGTCACAGAACTTGTTCACATGCATTCGGACCGCCTAGGCTATATTCGTCGCTCGACTGACCTTCAGGTACGACACGAGGAAGCTAGCCAAAAAATGCTTTCCTTCCAAGAAAGTTTTTTCAGCTGTCGTGCACATGGCATCGCTAAGAGAGGATAACTGTACGTTTAGTGCTAGCACAACGCGAAAATTGGGACATTGACCATGAAGTGACAAGGATTTGCTAACACGGATATCTCCTTACGGCTATCCTTCTGATGTCTTTCTATGCAGCCATACAGATGTCGTGACAGTTTCTCAGTAGGATCTGATATCAGACAAGATTTCCGTTCCCGTCAAGGGTTCCTCCTTTCAGTTTTGCTCGCGGTATGGCAGTGATAGCTATTAAAAAATTGTTGCCATCAGAATTCATGGAAAATCTTGTTTCTGGTGCCAATTCGTTCATTTAAAACCGATTAACTGAATCCATGAGGGATCGCTTCTAAATCGGCCTGCTAGCGACGGTCGGTCTCGTTTTTGTTTAACGAGGTGGTTGGGTAGCTGGGGGCGAGTAGATTGATTGATGTGCGTTGAGATGGATGGACGACTCGGCCTGACACTTATAATCTGTCATTCGACTCGAATCGACTCCACCACCAGCACGCGTGCCCGAAGGTACCGCTGCCACCACCAAATACTGCACATAGTTATCAAGTTTAGATAATGTTGTAAAATGACCACAATTAGGCTCACATTAGTAATCTACGACTAGAAGATCTGATAAAGGAACGGTACAAGCAGTGTGAGCTATGGAGGGAATATTGGTTGACTAGTAAAGATTAATTTGTAGTAGCCAAGCCTTAAACCCTAATGAGATACATGAAGATAAACGAGTGTAGGTGATAAATAGTCCATCCAAATTTGGGGTTGTTTGTACTGATGTCGGATATTCAGCTCAGACGTAAATACTGTTGAAGCTTGTCCACGATTTCCAACTAATCGCCACATTCCAGGGTATAGATGCTACTTCTGTTAAATAAAAGGAGCGAAACCATGAAAATAAGTATATAGCTTTACAAATTTACTGATTATCTCTCTTGCTAGACTCTGTTTGACGACGGCACCAAGAGAAAATGAGCCATTAATTGAAAAGTGACTTCTAAAAAGAACGATTAGGCAGTTGGCGATGTTGTGGCTTCATTCTGAAAGTCTTCAGTTAATTTGAACGTTGTCAGTTGCCTTGTTGACATAAATATACACCGCCTATTGAAAATTAATTTCCAATCACCTTTAAAAAGAATAAATGGTGCAACTCTAGAGTATTAGACCACGGGTCCCACGTGAACCTATGTTTGGGGACACTAGCTCTCGATACTTATTCCTACACTTTTCGAGCTCCATAGATTTCTTTTGTCACAGGTGACAATCATTACTTTCCATTGTTATTTTAGATCTCAATCAGGTCACTTCTAGAACTGGCTAGCCTTCACAGGTCTCATGGTTTCCAGCTTCCAGTTGCCTCAGACTTCTTGCTCTCCGCTTTAATGAGTCTTTTCTTATGATGTCGTGGGTTAGTTGGAGTTTATTTATGACGCGTTCTCCGACATCTAAAGAATCTACGGCTGCATCCATTTCTGGCAATAGTCCGTGTGATTCCAGGGCTCATTCAGACTAGCTTCCACGATCGCTATAACTTTGCTTCTACACTTCACCGGCGCTGTCACTAGTAGTCACTCTGGCGTGCGTTTGATAGGCTCTTGAATACTAGGAATTAATAGACATGACCTGACAACTCAGACACTTGCGCCTCTCCAAGACATTGCCACCAGAAATGGTTATGGTCACCAGAAAGCTACTTTACTCTTACTCCATGGGATTGCCGTTTTCTACCTAACTGATTAACTTAGTCGACACTCGTAAAAGAAAAACAACTGTTTGTACAAAAAGGCTTGGAAATAAGTTTTTTGTGAGTGTAGTTCTATGAAATCCAAACAAAATAGTTGTAATAAATGTATTTCCTCAAAGAAATAATGCTGTATCGTAGCATGTGAACAACGCTCAATCCGTTTGTAGTAGTCTTTTGGTATTTGTGGTTATCTCCTCTGCTCTCATGCAAAGTAACGCTGTGGGTAGCTTACTAAGAATTGGCTATCTATACTTGTCAAGGATCATTCGACGAATTTTGGCGAGAATTTCATATAGTTGGGCTTCATCGCTTGTGTAGTGACTGAGTTACCCCATCTTACAAGCGCTCAGTTTCCATTTGTGGCATTGCATTTCATGAGGGTAGCACTGTTTCATATAGGAAAAAAAGTAAACTGGAATCCCTCCGTGATCCAATAGATTGCAGAAAAGGATAATGTCACCAACGTTGTTTTTAAGAAAAAGGCAATAAGTATCTCATGTCTACATCTTTGCTCTTCTCTTTCGTCAGCTTCCTTCTCTGTCGGAGCTTCTTACATCAACCGTTAGGGCAACAACTCAGCAAACGTTGCTAATGAGTCACTTAGTATTTACTATTGTTAGATGAAGTTCTATCAACCACCTTGGATATGTTTTCAATCTATTATAGAGTAATATACCTTGGATAATCTAATATATGCAGTGGGTGACCGGTTGTTTTTCAGTCCTTTTGCAAGGAAAGAATGGATGCTAGATACCCTTTTTTAAAGCGTTGGATGTATCGTACTCTATCAGATAGCTTCTTTCTCATTGCTTTTCTCACGTACACTTCGATATTGGAGAGAACAACCTTATCGAAGCTGGTTCGTTGCTATTTTAAACAATCAACCCTTGAATTTCTGAGCTAGCTTGGACTGATTGAAGTCTATGACATAGCAGCCACCTTTGTGACATGAAGAGCGTGATATAACTTAGGGACCTATGTCGTAGCAGATTCTGAAACTGGTCTGCATTTGTACATGGACAGGTGTCGGGTTAATGGAATAAAAATTGGGGAACGTTATTAACAAGGGCCTATGAAGTGACCAATTTGCTTTCCATTCCACTATGTAAACAATAACCGTCATCTCGCATCGGCTCAACAAGATCAGTTCATAAGAATATATAAATAAATATATCGATCATTTATGCCGAAGTTTATGAAAAGTCGGTCTTTTGGGTTAGAAACCGACATCTTTTACTAAAACAAACCATAAGGTTAAAATATTCTCCGAGGCTCGAAAAATCGCTTGGAACGATTATGATAGTAGTGAGAGAGTTCTGATCTGATTACTTTAAAGTATTTATGGAATCCCGTCCTCTTTGGCGTGTATGAAGCATAATTTATTGTTCGCTTTTTCTCATCGTTTCCGCAATCTCCTCACTGTGACCGGAATAATAGGTCATCGAATTAACCAACAGTACTCTATAGAAACACTAAAATTGAACCATACCAAATTGAGAGATATATCAGTGATTCTACGTTGAAATCGTTACATAATCTCATTCCGTGCATGCTGTCGATCTTTCGATTGCTCAATTAGTCGAAATATAAAGAGTGAGCAAAAGTTGGAGAGAAGAACTAGTGAGAACCACCAAGTAACATTTCAGTCCGTGGAAGAGGCTTTGAAATCTTTTACACTTTTATAAAACTGAGAAGCCGCGGACGTTGAATGAGAAAACGGTGCTTCTTTGAATCACTCAGTCTCCTTAATTCCTATTATTTAGTAGCGCAACAGTCTCGAAAACCGTCTACCACACCATATGCCAACGGTCTGGGAGCACTGTTCCAGTTTGTAGGCAAAATGCAGGATGAATCAACTTGGAATGGTGAGTGCTCTATGATTTATCGACCAGATCCCGTAAAAAACGTAGAACGCTCAACGTTAAACATTTCCCTATTTCCCTAAAGATGCACCATGCATTTAACTTCATAAACCATCGCAGAGTTAAACGAATACACATATGACCCGTACAATGACTTCCGATTGGTCTACCTATGCATCAAGTCACTGCTGCTATCTTCGCAGACACGCTTGGTAACAGTTTGTCCACCTCAAAGGAATGGAAGACCTGGTGAGCCGGCCGCGTAGGATCGAACCATAGACCATGCGTGTATTCCAGGAAATTTCTAACCGTTGCGCCAAACTCGCCTTCCCAGATGCCATGTTATTCAGTTACTCCAGAAACACATAAATAGCTTTCGACAAATTTCACTTTATTTTTAATATGCCTTAATATCTAACATATATAGTATTGGAACACGGGAGTGACAACACTGAAGTAGCTTTGCAATTTTGGAGCGACTAGTTCGTTGAAAATGTCCTTTATTCGACTATATGATAGACAACTGTGAGAAGTCCTTGGTAATAATTGCACATCATCGAAAGTTATGTAATAGCTCAATTGCTCGTGTTAATGCCAACAGTAGAAATTAAAAAGTTCCCTCCCATATCACATCGTTAAATAAGCAGAGCATTCACATTCGGCTTCCTCAAAAAGAAAGAAAAAAGAAAAAAACTACCGATCCAGTGACAAAACTCCATATTCAGTCATGATTGGATGCACTACTTTCCAGCAATCACCTTTGCAGTGGGACATAACTCAAAACCTTCATTGCGCAGAAATTCTTCAGTATCAACTACATAGCGGTCGAATGGTGTCTTTTGAAATATAGCCCTATACTACGCTATGCTGGGCTACACAGTTCTGATTCTTTACATTTTTGAAATCCTGGTAAATACATATATGGGCTGTTCATGTAATTAGAGTCCACTAGATCACCGTTAAGACCACTACAATGGGTCCACATAACATGCAAGCATCCCTTAGAACGACTATAGCGTTCAGGACAGGACTGAAACATTATGTATACAGCTGTGCACTAACCGTAGCAAAGTCGTTAAAATCAGTAAAAAATAAAAGCGACTCATGAGAAAATTGTGATGTCTTCCAAAAGAGTGCAGCATGCAGCGTAGCTAGACGCGCAACGTGAAAGAATTGAGCTATTACTGACACCCGATGAAGTTCCTCAATAATTTATCGAGAGATACAGTTGATACAGGTGGTGATAGTGACCTATTGCGACTCGGGTTTATATGCAATGTTTAAATAACTACGCGAAAATATGATGAGGCAGAGCTTGTTTTTGTCATACTGAAATAGCTGACTCATATTTCAAAACTGGCTTTCTTTTAACCTCGGTATGACTAGTCAATATGTATTTTTCTTTTTGATAACCTTACAAGAGGGTAGCATTCGGCTAACATTTCGACGGTTTCATCTTCATCATAGTCGATGATCCGAGTCACCGATCCATGGCTCTGATAAAGACGGAACCGTCGAAACGTTAGCCGAATAATGATTACATATCAACCTCGTGTAGGCTTATCAAAGAAAGAATACATAGTTGACTCATATTCAATAACGATCAAAGGAATCAAAACTGGATACCAACTTTAGTAAGCGTCCGTCTGTTACGATGAGTCACTAGTTTTTTAGGTCAACAACGAAAGGACAGCGAAGTTGACTCAATCTTGAAGTGCCTACAGTGTAGTCGAACATTTCAAACAATGGAAATGTTAGTCAGGCATATGCAAGAAACACAACATTTCAACAACCTTCCAAAGACCTACAGGTAGCTCTGGGTGTCTCCAACTAAGTGAAATGCAAGTGCATAATCGACATTAGGTGTTAGCCATAAACTTACTGAATCGAGAAACCGCGTCGTCAAGAGTGCATCCACACTTCCACATGCTCTTGCTAACAGTGCGACTATTGTGGAAGGTCTGGGGTGAAATGTACGACAGCACCGTCCGACTTTTCTGCATAAGTGGTCTCCAAGGTCTCCAAGCGCTTGTCCTCGTATATCTTTGAAGGCAAGCGAAGACGGTGTTGTTTAGTAAAGGACAATCACAAGCCTGTATATTCTCAAAACTCTCTTGTGCGTGGTTATCCGCGCTATGACGTTGAAAATTGAAAGTTCAACTAAACTTTCAGTAGGAATGATGAAGAAAAAGCAACGTGGAAGCTTTAGCAGGTGCTATTAGCGACGATTTTGCAAAATTTAGTTCTTTAATTCAAATGGATCGGCAGAAAGTACTAAATATGAAACTGCAGATGAAATCAGACGGCGTGAAATTGGCATGTATTAAATGCGGAGAGGTGAGTCCTTTCATTTTATATGTAGTTTAGTCCTCCCATTCACTTCCTTCGATTTCGCGAACACAATTTTAGATCCCGACTAATATCGATAAGCATCTGAAGGAAGTCCACGATGTGAAGACGAGTGCCGACTGGCTAAAGAACATTCGCGTCGTTAGGGATGAAGGTGGGCGAAGTTTCCGTTATTCGGTAGTTTTACCAAACAAGAACGCTAGCCATATTAAATAGTCCTTGTTTTAAATCATATAGTTAAATTTCACAGTTGTTTCAGAACAGACGGAACGAAACACATAGTCGCACACAACCCGAAAATCGAAGAACTTGTATCCTTGTTCAAATTAATGTTCGGCCTTCATTGTTGTTTAAAAACTTTCATTGTGAGAAAACATTTCATAGAAGATCAGACGAAGAACATGTGAACCAGCCAGTAAGTGTTGGATGAAGACTTATGAGTCCGCAATCCAATCTGCTTTACCAAAGGCAAAATAGTAGTCTTCACAAATCGTGCAGGGCCTAAGCAAATTTTATTTCTTAGCCATCTTTCTATTTCGTCAAACTATTCATCATTGCACGATCGGAGGGGAGTTATGCATTGATGCCCTCATATTTTTCCATACTGAGTATATCCTGTTAATCGCATGCTTGCCTCTTATTACCACTATATTGCTACAGAGGAACCGGTTGTTCCAGGCATAGATTTCCTACAATTTTTTCTTGTTCATGAAAATATCGAGCGCGTGTGAGACAATGATCGGAGGCGCCCTGCAATACACACATGGGATCGATTCCCGCGCCTCTGGCCCACCAAGCCTTCCATCGTGTTCGGCCTTCATTGTTGTTAAAATACTTTCATTGTGAGAAAACATTTCATAGAAGATCAGACGAAGAACATGTGAACCAGCCAGTAAGTGTTGGATGAAGACTTATGAGTCCGCAATCCAATCTGCTTTACCAAAGGCAAAATAGTAGTCTTCACAAATCGTGCAGGGCCTAAGCAAATTTTATTTCTTAGCCATCTTTCTATTTCGTCAAACTATTCATCATTGCACGATCGGAGGGGAGTTATGCATTGATGCCCTCATATTTTTCCATACTGAGTATATCCTGTTAATCGCATGCTTGCCTCTTATTACCACTATATTGCTACAGAGGAACCGGTTGTTCCAGGCATAGATTTCCTACAATTTTTTCTTGTTCATGAAAATATCGAGCGCGTGTGAGACAATGATCGGAGGCGCCCTGCAATACACACATGGGATCGATTCCCGCGCCTCTGGCCCACCAAGCCTTCCATCCCGCCGGGGTCGGCAAATTGGTACTAGACATATCTCGGAGGACAGCAGTACTGACTGGATACATTGGTAGTCCTCCGCGAGTCATTGTAAAGCGCAGATATGCGTTCAGTCATCTCCAACGATGCTTAAGGAAGTCGAGTGCATGGCGCGTCCCTCAGAGATTGATCAACGCCGAGAGCTTTATTCTTTTATCAGCAATCACCCGTCAACAGGATTGATTTAGGGAGCATAAATCGGCACCGGACCCAGTTAAGTTACTTCCTATAATAATTGAACTATCCGCTCCTTATGTATAGATGGACGTAAGAAGGTCAGAAATGACTCAGCAGACACGAACCAGACAAGTTGTTTATTACACATAAAGACATGGTATTATAACAAATTCTTACTAAACATTCATTATCTCTTTTGCGACCCTAGCGAATTTACACTTCGATCTTCATTTGCATCTACAAGTCATCAAGTATGCGAACTTCGATGGTTGGTAGGAGGGACAAATGCGGATGAGGAACCAAAAAGATTTCGAAAGGAGAAAAGAAAAAACATGTCGTTCGAAAGTTGTTAATAACACAAATATTGCCCACTTACTAATGATAGGAATAAATCTGAGTCGTGCTAAAGTTAACCTGGTAGTAACACGCCAGTATATTCCCTATCCTGGCATAAGAGAATGGACACTGAGCATACACACGATGATCTTCAAAAGCCAAGCTTTCTCCCTAGGATTTTCTAGTTGGTCAAAAGAAGTAATGCTACCGTCAGGTGACGTTATCGTTCCCCTGATCTTGCAGCTCAGTTCCTAGAAGTTGAGTTTGTAGCACAGACACTCGACCATTCGCTTTCCACTCTTGTGTGTGTCTCCAATCGAGAAAAATTACACCTGAACCGGTAAAAGATGTTAGGAAACACCTGAAAACGAGCTGAACATAGAACTAACCAGCGGTAAGTACCGGCCAGATATACAGAGGAAACCGCTTTCGTAAATGATAGGTCCAATTAGATGGCGAATCCAGGATTTCTGTAAAAAAAATAATTAATTTGAACGGGGAAGATTTCTCATAAATAACTGGAAAATGTGTAATACATACACGATGCGAATCAATACGGCTATGAAGCCGGTACCACCGGAAAGCCTAAACCGCAACTGAATGTTCTACCGTCTCTGTGATAACCAAGAGCAATTGTATAGAACTGTGATCTCATATCATAACAAACACAAGACTGCACACATAATAAGATTTGCTCGTGTTACAAGTACGGTAACCCATTTTGCTGCAGGAAGACCACCGACCTGATGGTCAGAGTTCTTCGCAAAAAGACTAGAAGAAAAATATGATGCCCAACGAGTCCCTAGAGCGAGCAGAACCCACTGGGATACTATTGCACGGGAAAGGGAAAATAAACGATTTATTGGCGCACGTTTGAGTCACTCGACGACCAACGGGACCACAGGTGATACAGGAGAAGAAAAAAGCTCCCACAAGTCATACGATTTCTGGATCATAAGGATCAAGTGCGACACTACGCCAATTTATCTAACGGAGAGGTTAATCTGCTACTAATGAGCACTGACGACCATGTTCTCAACGCTTTCACTACCGTTTGGAACCATGCGTCCAACCCAACAATAGATCAGGCTGGAATGGAAATCTTCAAAACTTTTTGCGATCCACTCTTAAACTTAAATAGAATTACATAAGCCATTACGCCTATAATAAAGGAAGTAAAACAATCGCATGGGCCAAGCACTTCTGCTTTCTGCTCTCAGAAAACTTCCAGACTTGCCGAAAAGTTCAACAGATGTTGTGTTCATACACAAGTGGATACCGTACGACATATCCGTCTCGCTTGATTTGTGTCCACCATTGCTGGCGTGCTCACTACAACCTGTATTTCATGGAGGAGAACGATGACGTCGTGTTCATTGAAGAGTATCCTTCTGCGCTTACTCGGTTCGGTTCACCCCTGAGTGCTATTCAGCTTCAGGGTGATCCCGATTCCAGTGATTCAGGTGATTTTCCGTTGGCACTGTTCAATTATAGCGTTCTTTATTCCTTGATAGCACGCATTTTCTGCGGCTTCGTTTTTCTGTTGTTTACATTATGCTATTAGCAAATGGAATACTGGTTGGTGACAAAGGACATCTGGGCTTGAAGTCCAAGAGAGCGAAGTTGAGCCACTACGAGCAGCTGCAGAATATTGAGCAAGCGACCAATGAAGTAAAGTTAACGTCTGAAGAGAGGTTGGTCGCTCAATCCATAACGTGGTGCCTTTGTGGAATGTGCCTTCTACAGTTTCATCCTTCAACTTACTGTCACATCCCAGACATGATCCGGTCGTGAGCAACTCGAAATTTGTCGATGTCCAGCTCCGAGACGACATGCAGACACTGAGCGATAACCAGTGTAATAATGGTAACCTGCAAAGTCTGATTAGGCCTTACTGCTCTCCACATAATTTTATTCTATTTTTTAGAAGAGAGGACGAAAACGCCCAGAAAAAGAGTGTCACGTAGTGCTCAGCTATTGAAGCAGGTACTCTGCTGCAGTGTAGTTTCTTTGACCATTTCCATGGCGGTTATTTCAGCGTGAGAAGAAAGCGAAAACCATCGAACGTGAAATACGTGCGTCCTTGAATTCGAAGTGTGAACAGTACATGTTCTGTTGCGTCAGTCGGCGGATTTTGAATGAATTTCGTAGGTATTGGTCTTACAGATATCCGTAACTCGAGAGTAAAGGCGGCTATTATATTAAGTTAATATGAGCTTCAATAGAGAGCCAGTGTCTCACGTTTAAGCATTTCCATTGTGCGAACTTCGCATACATTTCCATCGTGAGGACTTCGTGGGGCCCGGGAGTCGATCACATGTGTATTGCAGGGCGACTCCGGCCACTGCGCCGCACGCGCCCTACAGAATTGTAGGGGTTGTTATTTCCGCAATACTGTTGTCGCCGTTCATGTTTAACTCATGCTTTAAATGTATTTATTGAAGTTGTACAGTCTGTTGAAGTTTTTGTGAGATTTGTAGAGAGATAATGGAACCCAAAAAATCACGTGGATGTTTATGAAAAATTTTATGAAAAGACCAATGAAATAAAGCAGTATGTTCAGGAATGAACAGTATGGCAATAAAATAGTATGGTTTATGATTGCTTCCTCACTTCGATAATTGGATGGCCCATCTTCACTGGATGTGGGAACCCCAACTTGATTTCATTTTTTTGAAGTTCTGCTGGTTTAGCCGTTGTGGTTTCTTGGAGTCTCGGGGTAAGCCACGCCAAAATCTGCCCCAGATCATTAGCCTAGGCTCTCGCCGCATTCGTGGATCAGAGGGTGATTTGCCACTAGTCTGATATCAGGATGGTGGTGAATCCTCGTACGGATTACTCATAGCTGGGCTTCCTGATGGGAACGTCGGGCTCCTCAGCTTGGGAGAGCCTGCTGAAGGGGGGTGGGGATGATTACCACTGCTGTGGACACCCAGGAACACCCAGCCATGATGAGGCGGTGAATCGTTGGGAGGATGGTTTGTGACTGATTATTATGAAATTGAGGCTTTAAAATCACTAAAGGAAAGCTGAACTAACGTATTAATGATTAATTGCTTGTCCTGGATTAGTTGTTATTTTACTACATTTTACGACTACAAGGAATCCGAAGTAGTTGTCTTCTATGTAAGTTTATGATTAGGGGAACAAATAAAAGTTCTGTCCAGGTATAACGCGAACTTATTTAGCTGAGGCTGAATTGCGAACACGTGAGGTATTCTCTGAGAGGAATATTGGCAATCAATTTGTTTGCGATGAAGAACGTACTGATATGAAAGTTTTTTGGCATCGTAAGTGTATTGAGGCTGTTGAGGAAGGTGGCGATATCGTAAAAAAGGAGTACCATGTGGGTTCATCGAGCTTCAAGTTTTTACTTTATTATAATATCTATAGTGCTGCAGGTTCAACAGCATGTGTTCGCTGTTGTTTTATCGAATCACTCACTCAAGGAGCTGGTAAGGAGTAAGAGTTTAGAAGATTTTGTTGCCATGCAAAAGCTCTCGTACCCTGTTACGAACTCTTCACTCCTTTTGGTGATATATGGGAAGAATCTCCGCCAGGTATAGCATCTTAGCTTATCCTTTGCTCATTTGTACACGGTTTTTTAAAACATTATGGTGTTGCAGTTTTTCTTAGATACGTCACGCTATATATATGTTTCAGATGCATGACTTATCCATCGAGCTTTTCGATAACTATCGTGCTCAGTTTCATTACGCACCTACTGCTCATGATTTCGCACTTTATTTGGCTCAAATTACTCGCGCTCTGGCGAAGATGGGTCGCACTCATGATTCCACCGGTCGCAATCGTCTTATAGTTGATGTGGAGAAAGTAAGCATAAAGCAATCTTTATTTTTCTTTCTCTCTCTGTCTGTCTGTCTCTCTCTCTCTCTCTCTGTCTGATATTTTCTATTACTTTAGTGCTCCCGTTTTGGTTTCGGACACGCTGTATAGTCAAGTTACCTAAATCCAAGTTCAGGGTGTTAAAGATGCTTCTCCCGATGCTTTAGTCCGCGACTGGTGGAGCAAAATGCTATCGGTGATTTGTCGAATGCAAGATGGACAGAGACGTGCCATTCTTTCTGCATTTCCTAATCCATTTATTGCCAGCCAGAAATTCATAGAGGTAGTTTTTGAATTCCTGTTCACTTTTCTACTGTGTTTTTCAACCACCTTTTATAATTATTGTTTTCGTAACTTGATAATGATATGTGCATTAGAGTTGAGTTCCCCAATGTTTAGATGGGATACACAGATGCTGTACGAGAGTTAGCGAATATTGAGACAGAAGATGGTCGTCGTCTTGGTCCTGTTATGGCTCATAGACTATTCATGATCCTTACTGATAGTACAGGAACTGAGATCATATTTTAGTAAACGCTATAAAACCTGAAACTAATAATCAGGGTGTCTCATCACTTGAACCAAAATTAGGTATTTTAAGCAATAGCAAACTTCTCTGCTAATTCGTCTTTTTTGATTTGTGATAATGTTAGAAAATTTGGAATACCGAGGATATCCCTCCACGCTAAGACTCATATACTTGTATATCTACCTTGAATGTACTTTTATTTTGCTGGCATAGTTCTTCGTGGTCTTGTTTCAGCTTCAGTATTAACCAACATAGGACTTTTTCTAAGGTCTTCTAGTTGTCTGTACATGACTATAACCCTGTATACGGTATAATGTAAAGATGATAAGTATTATTTTGTGAATGAAACACTGGACCTCAAATAGATCTACTTGATCTAGTCTGAGTTCTCTTCGTTTCTGGAGACATTTGTGAGCTGTTTTCATAAATGGGTGTCTTACAGGTAGTCGCTAACATTGAGACATTTGCTAGGGTTGTAAAGACTTTTCACTTCGCATTTGGTTCATTTGGTTCCTTGAGTATTCCTTGCTTTGAATTGAAATATAAGTGTTCTATTAATGCATTACTTTCGTTATTAAGAGCAATATGGTTTTTTCCAGCTCTGCTTTATTTGCATCGTTTAGATTACGTGCTTCCAGAATATAAATTTCAGCTTGTTTCCGGCAAATTGATTTGATTATAGAGTTCGCCAATGTGTTCCTGTCAATGATTTCGGTCGTATAGGTTTAGGTGTGCTGGTTGGTCCGTTCTGCTGGCTTACTGATCCCGTCCACTTGTACACGTGGAATCAGGTAAATGTCACCCATTTTAAATTCCGTGGAGTTCGGCTTTCGTGTTGCATGTTGAGTCTATTGAAACCTCTTTGTTTTCTGTCGGGATTGGTAGGCGGAAATTTGGCAATCTGTGATAAGTTTAGCTCTTAGATCCTTTTTCTTTCCCACACTGTATACATACATGGCAGTGTATTCATACCTTTAATCTTTGGTTACAGTGTAGATTTGATTAGGCGATTTTATTTTATCAGAACGGTGCGAGTCCACTGATGCAAATTCGGCTGCATGCTCGAAACACGTTCACCTTCTTGGTTGCAGCTGCATTCTTCTACCTTGGTTATCTGATTTTTTTCAAATCTGGTGATGGATTTCCCGAAATAGACGTTGACCTTAGCAATATCGTTAGGTAGGTTTTTTTTATCAAAATTTGAATCTATTCTGTAGAATCATGGGTTTTAGGAGTGTAGTCACAGTCTGTAAAAGAAGTTTAGGAGCACGGTAAGATTAAGTGGTGCCGTCAATCAGGAAGTAAAGCTGCTAGTTGGACTTCGTCTCGAGTGCTCTCTTCCAATCCATGCTGGAACACCTCAGCTCGGCTGTATCCAAGACTACCAAGGGATTGTCGGGGCCAGCACTCTACGACACTCATAGAGACGATGACATTCTCAGGCAGCAATCGAAACAACTCCCCAAATGTTCGGAGACCTTTATGGACGGTAAAATGCGAGAAAAACGAATTGCATGAAAGTAGTGCTGGGATTCACATAATAGATGTGATGACGGGTCATGTAAAATGTAAAATGTAGAAAAATTATGCGGTCATTCCACTATTTTTTGAGATGTTTTCTGCTGGACTTCTAACATGGGATGTTTTTCGAAGACATGAGCTACTAAAACAGGCCTGAGTGGGCATCTTCTTCGATGAGACTGAAATGTAAGCCGATGCCTTTGTTTCGTACTAGACAGCAAGGGCAACTATTACACCAATATGTTAACGCTTTCTAGTGCAGTATTAAGTGGTGCCGTCAATCAGGAAGTAAAGCTGCTAGTTGGACTTCGTCTCGAGTGCTCTCTTCCAATCCATGCTGGAACACCTCAGCTCGGCTGTATCCAAGACTACCAAGGGATTGTCGGGGCCAGCACTCTACGACACTCATAGAGACGATGACATTCTCAGGCAGCAATCGAAACAACTCCCCAAATGTTCGGAGACCTTTATGGACGGTAAAATGCGAGAAAAACGAATTGCATGAAAGTAGTGCTGGGATTCACATAATAGATGTGATGACGGGTCATGTAAAATGTAAAATGTAGAAAAATTATGCGGTCATTCCACTATTTTTTGAGATGTTTTCTGCTGGACTTCTAACATGGGATGTTTTTCGAAGACATGAGCTACTAAAACAGGCCTGAGTGGGCATCTTCTTCGATGAGACTGAAATGTAAGCCGATGCCTTTGTTTCGTACTAGACAGCAAGGGCAACTATTACACCAATATGTTAACGCTTAGGTCGTGATCATTGATCATTCAGTTGAGCAGGAAACTTCGTTGAGATCAAAATTCTTGAGGTTGAATAGTTGAACACAAGATACTAGTTTTATTATTCTAATACGGTGAAGTTCTGGTTCGTGGAGCTCAAATACGGTTTTTTTTTTGTTATTTTTTTTTAGAGGCTCGTAACACCAAAAGGATTTAACAAAAGTGTTTTTAATTATGTTTTTCTGAGCATATTTTTTGCTGCAGGTTTGGGTTAGACTTTCCAGCAGTTCGAGTTTCATTCGGTTTTTTGAAAATTTTAAGTGAAAAGGATTGGGAGTAAGATTATGGAAAATTGAAATGCAGAAACCTGGTTTTTAATTTATTGTAATTGCATTGCTTATTATTATCTAACATTTTCAAATTGACTTAATTATCTAATCGATCATCTAATTATTGTTATTATTACTATTTTTTATTCATTGTTATTATTATTTGATTGATTATCTAATTATTTGATCAGTGCCGAGGTTAGTAGAAAGTCGGTTGTGGATGTTGTAATTGAATTCTTCTCACTGCGTCGTTAAGTTTATGTGAAAATGATACCTTAGTTGGACGTTTTACTTGCAAAACTTATCACTTTCCATTAGACGTAAATAATGCTTTATTATAATTTTCAACAGCAGAGTATGTGAAATATAACCATAATGAAGCTGAACCGTGAAGTATTATGTGTGGTATAACCACAATGACGCTGAGATGTTTGCAAAACTCCGGAACGCAAATGTTTGTGGTGGGGAACGAACGCGCTATTACCCGTTCCGGGGCCTAACGCGTGCACCACAACACCATGCGAGTTCTTCGTTTCGCCTTTCTCTCAGCATTGTTATTATTATAAAACGCAGAAATGTGAAAAAAAAATGTAGTTCGTGTCTGCACTGTTGTACGTATAACATAGTTATGTGATAGTTTCAGTTATGCGGTCTTAGCGGTGGAGATTGGCGGATATGCGGTTCGGAAAATACACGAGGAAAACGGTGCAGGTTTGATCCTTTGAAAAGACGTTCTCTTATATCCTACCTTGTTGTAGCACTATACATTTCTCAAAAACGCTTGACTGATGATGGAAAGGCAGAGCCTTTAACAAAAGCAGATTTGGTGTCGAATTTTCTCATTCTGGATGTATTGAAGCGTTTTCCAAGACTGAAGGTTGGGTTTCATGAAATTTTCCGTCATTATTTCTTAATCAGAAGGATTTCTGTGGTATTTATAACGTTATGGAGTCAATAATGATGCGCTTTAGATTGTCACGGAAGAGAAAGATACTTCTGTTTCGGAGTCAGACGTTGCTCCATATCGAGCGGATTCCTATTCAATGTGGTTGTCTGCTGTAGAAGGCATACTTGCCAAGATTCCGCCGCGTCGCCTTAGTCTTTCTGATGTTCAGGTGTATATTGATCCACTTGACGCCACTCAGGAATATACTGGTATTGGTAGTTTCTCTTATTCCTCGAAAGACGGTAGTGGTAATAAAATTCTCAGCGTGTTTAGAGGGGCTGACTGATTATGTTACGGTGATGGCATGTGTTGTAGTCAAAGATGAGCCCATTTTTGGTGCCATTTTTAGGCCGTTCTCGAATGAAACAAGTAGGAACCTCTAGTATTTCTGCATTCTCTTTTTTTATAAATGTTTCTCATTCCAATAAGATATATATATAGATATATACATGTATATGCATATATGTATGCTATATATATATATATATATATATATCATATATAAAAGGATAAAGCTCTCGGCGTTGATCAATCCCTGAGGGATGCGCCATGCATTCGACTTCATTAAGTATCGTTGGAGATGACTGAATGAATATCTGGCCTTTACAATGACGCGCGGTGGCCTGCCGATGTATCCAACCAGTGCTGCTATCCTACCAGACCAGTCTGATCCTCCCAGTCGCCAATATTTGTTTATACATGAGATTACACTTTTCTTATAGTGTCCTTAAGTTGTACTTTTATCCGCCTGAACTAAAGTTCGCTTTTAGTGGTGGGTGTTAAAGGATGGGGTGTGATGAAATCGTCAAGAGGAATGACTATTCCTGTAAATCGGAAAGACACTGCTAAGAAAGTAGTGGTGTCACGGTACGTTGTCCACGATTTTTACTATTTTTGCCCTTTACATTCAACAATTACTTCACTATCCTGGGATTTATAGATCTCACGCAGGTGATGTTGAGAAGCTAGTCCGAAGATCTTTCGGAGAAGCGTATGAAGTTGAGTCAGTTGGAGGGAGCGGTTACAAAGTTCTTCGACTACTGAACGGTACCGCAGGTTTGTCCTCCAGTTGTATTTTGAAAGCTCTTTGCCATAACTCTATTTGGAACGTTTTGAATGCAGAATTGTACATTCATCAAACGGCAATAAAAAAATGGGATACATGTGCGGGCGATGCAATTCTTCGTTCGTTTGGGGGAGCAATGATCGATTTAGATGGCGTCCCACTACGGTATGTTATGTTAATGTTGAAAGTTTTGCAGGCAATCATTTATGTTAGCTTTTTATTTTCTATTTATTTCTTTATTGCTATAATTTTTCACGGCAGGGTATTGTGTAAGATACAACCATAATGAAGCTGAGATATTTGCAAAACTCAGAACCGTAGATATCTGCGGTGGGAAATGAACGCGCTATTACCCTTTCCTGGGGCTAACGCGTTCACCACTAGACCATGCAGGTTCTTCGTTTCGCCTCTCTCTCAGCCACTTTTTCAGTTGTTACTAGCAACGTACCACTTGCTTATTTTCGTCTTCAAATTACTTCAAAGTGTGCTTGCTGTTCCTAACTAGATAATTTTTTATAAAAGACGGCGTATTAGTTTTGTTTTTACCTTTCCCGCCTGTAGTGCTTTCATCGTCTCCTTCATTCCAGATACGGGCCGACTTCTCCAATTGTACATAAGAGAGGACTTATAGCGTCAGTACGTACTCCATACATGTATGTTAAGAAAATTGTACAGAATGAAAAGCCATAAGTAACATTTCGCATGCTTTATTCATGACTTTATATCTTTTTCTTTTTGTAAGTGAAATGTTTCAGACCATTTCCTTAGTCATCACTTGGTTAGCAGTTGAGATTCCTTTGAATTGTACGCAAACATATAATGGAATCCTATTCCTCTAGTGTTTCTCATAATCTTAACTTTCTGTGAAAGTTGCGAAATCTTTACTGTGTATCTTTGCTCGTAGCAACAATAACTGGCTCAGATTATCGCTGTTGTTTCAAATATTCGAATAAAAAGTTGGGTTTAAGGGCACTTCTTGCTTATTTTTCGAACATTGCTCCGAAAAGTGCTAAGTCATGTCCATTGACGATTCCTCGAAGTAATGTTAAAACAGACTGAAGGAAAGGTACTCAGACATCTATATGAATCATTTTATAACTGGTTCAGTAGGAAATAGCATCATAATTTAGCTTGTCTTATGCATCAAAGACAATGCATAAACTTCAGGACTAAAGCTAGTGCGCCGTGGCTTGTGAAATGAGTAGTGCGTGCTACCGCGTCCCTTATACCGCGTTGGTTTGTTACGTCTTATTTTTTTTCTGCTAAAGGAATTCAAAAGAGGATGGAGAGTTTGCCACTAACTGAAGAAAATGCGGTGAAGAAATTTTCGCTTCATAAGAATGAGTGGGTTGAATTGTTCGAAGTGTGGTCCTGAACCTCATCAGCTGTCGTGGTACGGTTTAACGAGAGTTGTAGGATTTATGCAGGCACTAAGTATTATGAGAGCCTGACTTCCCAAAGTATTCAGTGTGTTGATAAGATCGAATTGCATGATGGGTTTTTTGTAAAGAACAGAAGTCTTTCGTTTAAAACTTCGAAATTGAATCTTCCTCTACATTGGTTCTGATCCGCTCTGGGCTTACGGCTCCTGTATTCCGTTATTCTGACTGGTCCTAGTACTATTACTACCAAATAATAAGTTACAGTGTGGAATGGAACCGTGTACGTGCGTTGTTTCAAAGCGAGAACCTTGAGGAGTTGGAAGAATGTCTGGCTATTTTATCCATGTGGCACAGTAGGTAAGCCTTTAAAGTAGACCGCAACTGATGTGAAGTACGTATACAATTCATTTTTTACAATTAAGGATGGGGAACAGCATACCAGTTGCAATATCTATGTCGGATTTGTTGGTGCGACTTGCAATAGCTGAGCTGAGAATTACCAATGATTCTAATCAATGGATGAAGATGGAGGAGCTCAAGATGCAACACTGCATCGCAATCATCAGGTCAGCTTACTTCTTGTGAAAGAAGAGCGATGTGCAAATGCTTGCCAATTGCTTTTTTCTATTGCTTGCTATAAATAGTGAAAGCGTTTACGCACTGCTCATTTTTAAATCTTTTTTGTTCTACATAGGAACCATTGATTGAAGTCATAATTAAACTTCAAAACGATAAAGGACTAGGCTGTCAGTATTGGTCAGTCCATGAGGGATGCGCCACACATCCGACTTCACTAAGCATCGTTGGAGGTGATTCAATGCATATCTGGGCTTTAAAATGACTCGCGGTAGCCCACCGATGTATTGAGCCAGTGCTGCTCTCCTCTCAGAGAAGTAGTACCAATTTGCCGACCCAAGAGGGATGGAAGGCTTGGTGGGCCTGGGGCCCAGGGATCGATTACGATATGGAAAGTCACATTGTGCTTCTGCTTTGAGAATCATTGAGTACAGTTTTCCAAACAGCCATCGAAACGATAGTGCTTTTGTTCGGTTCTAATCTCATGTTTGATCAGCGACAGGGTATGCATGTGTTCTCTCACTTAATGATGTCGTTGAAACTCCATGTTTAACCACAATGATGCTTAGATATTTGCAAAACTCCGGACCACAGGTGTCAGCGGCGGGGAACGAAAGCGGCATTACCATTTCCAGCCAAGTTTAATTTTGTATAAGCGATTTATTGCTATTTGACATAACATTAAATTTCCCTAACATACTGGTTCTTGTAAAATGCCACCTCATGTATGGCGCATTTGTCGAGATTTTCTCTCTTGTTTTTTCCCCGACTTTAGTGTTGGCTGGTTTTCGACAATTTTGTTTCACTTGTTTAGTTAATGTCAAACTGTTGTCATTTCATCAGTTTTAATCAGAAAGCTACAAGCAGTCCTTCATAGTAGCTGGTTGTCGATAGCCTTATCCACCTTTGTGCTTCCATATTTTTCAGGAAAGTTTAGAAATCTGTCTTACTGTATGTTGTATCCACGGTTTCCTAGCTTAATCTACGTTAATAAATGAAGCTAAATGGAGACAGCTCTCGGCGCTGATTATTCCTTGAGTGTTGCATAATCGATTCATCTTCATTTCGTGAAACATCGTTAGAGATGATTAAATGTAAACGTGGCCTCGACACTAGCTTTCCATGGCCTACCGATGTATCATTTCAGTGTTGCTACCCTCCTAGACAAATCTGGTTCCAATTACTCGACCCTAGAAGGATCGACGGCGTGCTGAGACCGGGGCGAGCGATCGAACCAATGATCGCATGTGTATTGCAGGACACCTCTACACCTCTAACCATTGCGCTACACGTTCGTGTAGTAAATGTTGATAAGGTTAACGATTTAGTGTGAAATGTGCAGTGGAAATTGTGTATATTATAAACACAAAATGCCAAACCTATTTGGTAATTAGCACATTCAAGAACACAGTCTGATTTTCCGTGGCGATCAAGCAGACCAACCTTTTCTTCTGTCGACACGCGAGAATAATTTTGCCCACTTCATATGCATCAAATTCCTCTGATTCAGAACCACAAAATACTTTCCCTATTGATTGAACTAGCTGAGAGACAGACGAAACGAAAGACCTGCATGGTGTAGTGATGAGCGCGTTACTCCCCGGAAAGGACAATAGCGCGTTCTTCCCCGTTCCCCACCGCAGACACCTGCGGTTCGGAGTTTTGCAAATTTCTCAGCATCATCCCAGTTGTATTTCACATGATACACTGCCGTTAAAAACTATAGTAGACAGTAAATAAAAGGTTAAGATTGTGATTCCAACTTTCCTTATTATCAACAGTTTTCGGTGTCAGACACTCCTTACAGCACAGTAGGCAAGTACTTTTGGGTATTTGTATTTGTCCAGCAGCAACATCATAGTAACTTCCTCATCGGTAACGTTGTCCATATTACTCAGTAAGTATAAATTGAAGGGGATCGCCATGGAGCTCATGTTGACGAAGAAAGTCCAGAAGCTGTTTTTTTCTGTAAGTTTTGGTATTTACATATTCTGTCGATTCAATATAAGAGTTATTGTTGAAAGAGTCTTTACATCAAAGTGAACATTCGAAGAAGAAGTGTTTTGAAATTGTGTTCTAATTCTGTTACTTTCTGTCAGGGAAGCCACAGTATGTGCACCAAATAATCACGATACCTTTTATTCGAAGATGAGCTTGAAATGTGGTAAGAATGATAAGGAAGAAAAATATTGTTGTTTTCCGACGTGCATTATTCTTACTCCACAAGGGATCCATGGCTTGTTAGTCGCGAATTTTTGACTTTTTCATGCAATCTTTAACGGTTACATACGACATGGTTGAACTGGCGGAGCCATACAGGTACCACCTACTGAACACCGATTGTGATACCGAAGTACTGCCGCTCTGTACCTGCAACGAGAATGTCGTCCTCGTCGTTCCTTGCAATATTCGCCTTCTACCCTCCAACATTATGCTGTGAAGACAATGAGAAAAGTTGGTCATGACGACGAAGACCTCTACCTCTAACCCGAGATAGATTAACAAAATGTAATACACAGTAATAGGTAGAGGTTCTTGCGTAATTGATTTTGCTGTTCTCCTAATGGTCTACAAGTGATCAAATCGTTGCCTTCTTGATTCAAGGCCCTCTTTTGTGCAGGAATTAGTGAATATCGTAAAGGTTACGAATCAAACCCATGGAACTACCATACACTGGAACGTGGTAAAGTTACGAACTAATGAGAAAACACCAGTACCGATTGAAGTTGCAAAGATTAGGAAAATTTCACGTATAAATGAATATTTGGTGCATTCGATCTCTTCGGCAATCACGCCCATCTGTTTTAATTTCGTTCCAGAAATTGATATTTCATTGAAGCCGTTCTACTTTCTGAAACCTGACTTGGCATCTCGTCGGCTAAATACTACTCAGCACCAACACCCGATTTGGCTACAGCACAACCTCTGTGTGGAATATGTGTGTATGTATGTATTCCAGAAAACCATCCGTGCTTTTCTTACGTTACCAAATTATAATGCAAAGTTTCTACTCATTCCTAAATCAGCAAAGCCGTGTTGTTAGCGAAAGAAAAAGCCTACATAATTTTGACAGATATCGCTCGCCTCTCTGCTTTATGTTCTTTATGAGCTTTTTACTGGAGTCCTCAAAAGGGTTAATATATAAGCCGATAAAGGATAGTTATGTGGGTAGGAATGGTTTCAAAGGCATTTGTCACGGATAATTTTTCCATTTATTCATTTATCCAGTTTATCCACTACAAGAAAATTGCATGGGAAAGCGATATTATGGAAGTACGAAATTCTACCTTATTTAATAATCATGCGTTCAAAAAAACTTGGTCGATTAAATTCAAACAAACATTAGTGGGAGCTTAGGACAATGAATGAGGATTTGCTCAGAGCACCAATATCCTTTATATATTCATCCTTTATATATTATACTTCATTTTCACAAGCAGAATGTCACCGTTCTACAGCGGTAGTGGGATTGAAAGTCTACGGGTAGCGTCTACTAATTCTTTGCTTTGCTAGTGATATCGTTCTTTTAACATCACGCATTAGTTTGAAGGAAAAAATGCTGGATAATTCCACAGGGCATATGGAAATACTGGTCTTCGACTTGACCTTTCGCTTCCTAGTGTTCCATTTACACTCATTGAAACTTTCGATTATTCAAGCACTGCTCGTATGATATAGGGGTTGACATGATGAACGGCTTAGTTTCAAAACTGAGCAGAAGTGAGCGTCCAGCTTATAAGACCACTGAGAATTTACTGAGAGGGACAAAAGCGCAACACCGTGCCTACATTTTCACTCTACGATGTTCTTGCTAGAAAAATATACACATTAGATTTCGAAAATTATGTCGGTATCCTAGCATGGTGATGTGGACTTAATCCAATGTACGAGGTTTCTTAGTGATGAAACCCAACTGTTGTCAAAGGCGGAGGAGAAGGTTACGGTTAGCAAGATTTCCTATTGAATACACAACTGACTATCCATTTCCATCGTAGCTGGAACTCAAATAAACTAGCACACTCGACAGGGACGAATGGAAATTTTACTGGTAAGTACTGGCGTCACTCAACGATCAACGATAGCGCGGATAATGCAAATGATTTCCTAACGCAAAAAATTACTTAGAAGCGATGCACTTTTTCTAACCTACTAATATACGAAGTGGTAATGAATTTAAATCTGATGTGATTTTGTAAATAAATGACATCAAGCCAAGCATATGCTTGGAACGTACACAATTTTTTGAACAAGATCTTAGACGATGTTCAGCTTTTTATTGAGTGCTCATTATATCATTTTTCCATGGCAGGTATTAGGATCTTAAACAATATTTTATTCATGCCTGTTTACATTTACTGTTACAGTCAATAAACGACGAACTTATCTTCTTTCATCATCGCTTAACAATGATTAAGCAGTAACAACCTCACAGTCTGTGGAAAATTGTACTAGTAATTAGATTGAAAAGAGGAAAAGAGAAAAAAAAAGAAAAATTGAGTAAAAAAGTAAGAGGGGAAATATAGAACTTTGATCCTAGTTACTCGTAATTGGCGAGGAATGGGTACTTGCTTCTAGCAGAACTGGACACAAATGGTGGCGATCACAATTAGTGAGCAGCTGGCTCCGACGAATACGAGAATTGCGACGAGTAAGGCGAATTGCGTGAAATGAGCTGGTGGTGGAGCCGCTGATGACGGTTCCAGACCAGCATCGATAAGCGCCTGAATAGCAGATATTAACTTTGGTCCTAAACTGACGTAGATTCTTTCTCTTTGCAGGACAGAAATCAGAAAAGGATCACTTTGTACCAGAGAGCGCCACAGTGTCCTATTCTTAGCTTTAAGATCACTAAGGATGTCTTGATATTTAAGCAGAATTGAGATGTACTAATTCCAGTTACGTCCTGAGAGATTTTTGTTTAGTTACACAAGGGAACAATGGCGCCGATATTTGTTTTTACCAATTATTGCTTGTATATACATAGGATAACCGATGATCAGAGTTCTTCTTGAAAACCCTAAGTATGATGTTCAGCTAGTCCCTAGAGCGAGCAGAACCCATTGGAGTATTCTTGCACACCACAGGGAAAAATGGGAGGTTTACTGGCGCCCCCTCGAATCACTCGGCGATCAACTGGAAGACAGATAATGTACACTGAGTAATCTTGATCTCTCCCCTAAATAGGTTGCAGTTACGTTACTTGGAACTAGTGCTGTCAGAACATTCTATGTTAATAATGGATGATGTGCTTTTTCTAGTGCTAAAACGAGTCTCAATTCATTCTGTCGAAAAGGTTACGTGAAACCCTCATGATGAGGAACATGGAATCCAGGAGTTCCAAGATTGGAAAATCCGCCTTGTTTTCCCTTTTTTCGATACAAATGGGAAAAGCAGTTAACCCAAGTCGAACATTCAATAAAGCATCTGGAGCAATATCACTGCATAAAGGAAACGGTTACGTGGTTGGTTAAGTTTGTATATTTCGGTTGTTTTCTGTGAATATTTCCCACTTATATACCAGTAAGCGTTTATCTGGGCCTTTCGATTCTCTATTTTTAAATAGCCAATCTTCTGAATGTTAGTTAACATATTAGTAGAGCTGGTGCGGGGTGAGATCAGGTCACTGAGGTTTAATGCTGTCGTTGTCCCAGTTTCACCTGATCTCCATTGCATAATGGACTGTCGCACACGCATCTTGACATCCACTTGCTTCCAAATCCGGATTGTTGGCACGCAACCTCCTCGAGCTCATCGCCACAACTCTTTTGAATCGTTTTTCGATCTGCAAGTTTCCAGAAGATGTATTTCATTTCACTAACTGAGCGCCATAAGGAGTACTAGTTCAAAACGAGTCTAGTGATTTTGTTATATTTACTTTCTATCTCCTACTCAAGTTTTTAAGCCGATAGCAATTTGAAATCGGCTTACGTCTCTTTCTTTTTTCTTTGTCGAATTAACTCTGCTCCTTAGACTTGCTGGATTTCGCCAACGTACCGTTATCCTTGTTAGACGTCTCCATTTTGATGCACACCAAACCTTCGCACTCTCCTTCGTTACACGTCCCTTGGTCGCTGTGACAGTCGTAACAAATTATAGAAAGGCCTGAAATGTTTTGTTTAAACCTGTTTGGTCTTAACGGTTTTTTTTCAACGCCAGAATGCAGCAAGGTATTCGGCATCACATACTGCTTCCTAGAATTTTGTTTAGAACGAGATCATTATATTTATTGAGTTTGTTGAAAATCGCTCCCCACCTGTACATATTTTTTCTGCTGAAATCTATTTCAACAAGACTTTGTCTCATCTACCGTATAAGCACTGTGTTGGTCGATCACTTGTGTACAACACTTAACTAGAAAATCTACGGCGTCCAGTAGTTGATGACGTGCTCTGCTCCAAGTCATCGAGTTTTTCGAAGTGTTTGTCGTGGAGACATTTCCCAGTGGACGGGATCCCAGTTTATCATCTTCAACTCCAGGTCAGGCGTCAGAGCTATGTGATCTTGAGCGTTATCGCGGTAGAAGAACACTCGAGCTCGTTTTTTGACCGTGACTAACGAAGGAATTCGATTTCCATGAAGCCATTACTTGCCTTACAGTTTCTAGAGTGCCTGATAGTTCACCATTCCATCAGCATCACTGGAGAACCTTGTGAGGAGCTCCAGTTTATGACATTTATGTTAATTAGTGTTTTACTCACAGTAGCAATCAATGTTATAGAGCGCTCAGCTCACAGTCCCCATAATCACGACAGCCTCTCTCTCTCTCTCTCTCTCTCTCTCTCTCTCTCTCTCTCTCTCTCTCTCTCTCTCTCTCTTTCCCTCTCTCTTTCTTACTCTTTCTTATGTAGACACATAGTGGCAACCTTGAAACGGATACTAGGGTAGCTCATGTAGCGTCTTCTGCTCTAGGGTCTGTTGTCCAATTGCTTTACGGAGACCAAGCGTGTACATTTCGATGCCGGAGTGATTGTAACCTCCTGCTACCGCCAATCCCACTGTCTTAATGGGTTGTCATCATTGACGAAAGAGTGTGGGACTGTAATCTTCGTAAATATAGAGCAATATATAGTCATCTTTCATCGGTATTGAGGCACTAAAAACCGTTACGGAGTCCTACTGTTAGGGAGGAGTAAGGTGCTTTCACTCAAAAGTTCTCGTTGACTAGGGAGGGAGTTGCACATAGGAGCTACCGAGCGTGCACTTATAAATGCGTCGCTTTCTTTCTCGGCAATCGCGAGGTTGTTAAACAGAATACGTGTACTTATAGTAGGTGACTATTCAAATTCATTCTTTGTTAATTTTGTCCAAATTTTTTTCACCCATAGAATCCTACTCTCGTAGTTATAAGAAAATCCCTCTATATTTACCACACTTTGCCTGAACAAGGCGTTCTCAAAAGCTCTGGGATACAATTTTTTCAACTTTGCTGTGTTGCTTTCCTTCCATCTCAATGTCTAATTCGTTGATATGCCAGAGGGAGACTTTTCTTTGGTAGTCTGCTATGTCCTTGTCCTCAGTGCTAGAAAATATTTTAGCTCATGCTTAACTATTCCGAGCAGCAAATGTTCTTCATCGATCCTAACTATAAGGGGAGATGTTGTAAAAGTGAGAGCTACATTGCACACAGTGGCCATTCTGGATTCCGTTCATATTTTGAAAATCACTTGAATTATACCGTAGTTTCAAAATCCCCACTAATATTGAAATCTCCACCCTCAGTTTTTCACTATCTTTGGCTCCATCGACTTTTCGCTTGACGATTGACTTGCTGGCGCTGTTTATCATATTCTGCGTTCCACGATATGCCGAGGTGTACAAATGTTGAAAATTCCGTTTAACGCAGTGAAAGACGCGTTTGGATTGGATTTGCATATAAATGCGACGCAGCTTTTCGGCTAGGGGAGACGTTCAATTATGACTCGATAAGCGGAGAAAGGCAGCTCAGGGTTCTAATCTAGCCGTGAAGTGCTGTGAGCGAAAGATGAGCTGAAGTAGTAGTACTCAAAGTAGTGATGGAGTGGATCCACTATTACCTACTATATTAGTCCTGAGAAGCTCGAAGGTTACCACTTAGTGCTATGCGTTTATCAGTAAGGAGTGTTCTAAGATTGAACACAAATTTTCAGAAATCCTGCCTGAAATCCTGAGGGTTATGCATAAAATAGCGCTAAAAAATAAAAATAGTGCAAATAAAATAAAAATGAGCTCAAAAACGTCAGAAAAACTATTTCATATTGTATCCATTTTTTTGTATTGAAATTGGTTTTCTGAAGATAGCAATGCTTGCTATGTGTTTGATAGTGTTGATGTAAGACTTAATCACTCCGATAAAACAAAAACTGGCTGGTTATTATAGACGGTAATTCATTCATTTCAGTATCTGACAAGTTAAAACTTGTAGTTCTGGTTGCCATTTCCATAAGTGCTTTTGCTTGTTGCGTACTCATTCGGCGTACATTACTTTATCTTATTAGTAACCCTTGATTAAACGTTGGTGAGCAGTGACGGCGGAAATTTGTACACTTTTAGTTGACTAACCTTCTGGACACGTTTGAAATAATAGCAGAAATATGAAAAGTCGAAATCTAGTCATCTTCTTGGCATAAGAGCTTCTGTCCAATCTGGAATATTTTTTTCGAAGAGACGAAAATGTTTTGTTTAAGTAAAATTAACATAAAATTCGATGTCCAAGGATCTGAGAGATTTTCGGATCCAATTTTGACTGATTTCTGAACTCAACGTTTTATATCATTGTAAAGTCTCCATGGTTCCTAAATATATCTTACGTTGATAGTAGAATTATTGACATAAGAATAGGACCAGAGCATCACAGTTGTCTTTAGAGTGAGAGTCAAAGACCTATGGAATCCAGTTGCAGCATTTCAGAAGAATAATCCAGGAAGCAAAAGAAAGCCCTGTTAGAAATTGTGTTTTAGGAATAAAAAGCGTGTCAGATTATTAGAGGGCATAATCTAGATCTATTAAGCTTAAATTTGAAAAATTAAATGATAAAATTTAGGAATAATGGATTTCCGATGAAACCGAAACGGTACGATTTTGTTTCATGTTTCAACTCAAGAAACTTCAAACTTCTTCATCAGAAATCGAGATTTTGTCATGGCAAAATTACAAAAGAGAAGAGGCTTTAGGAAATTTTTGAGAATTCAAAGGAGGCAGTGAGATTGACAGTAGTCTCTTATTATAGGTACTAGTTAAAGATATGAAGTCTAAGGTGGAAGAGACTGTGGTTGAGACGACGAGAACGTTCACCCGTTGTAGCACTTATGCAGAGATGCGATTCACCTCCATACTAATCTAATCCCTCGCTCCCCATTCGTTTTAATATTGTGGTGATTGCGCAAAGTGAAGGAGGAAAAGAGGCGCCACGGATGGGATCCACGATGAATGTTCGGTATCACCATTACGAATTGGATTTGTGCTTATGTCGTATGAAACCAGTACTGAACGCAGTACGGCAACTGGAAAAAATGCATTTAAAATATGCAGTTGTGAGCTAATGTTATGTACTGTATCTTAAGCACAATATGTTTGTTTCAAAACCAGTAGATGGCAACCTTTATGTTTTACTACATCGAGAGATGACATTGTAGGCATTCGTCGTTTTCTCTTTCAGCAATCGCGAGGTTGTTAAACAGCATACGTTTACTTCCACACAATAACACACATACAACACAATCGTAGCTGACGTTTCGACAGAATCACCTTCTTCAGAGCCTGGAAGGGTACACTAATACGCAGCTTACTAGGTCAAACACTTCAACAGCGCAAACAGAAAGATGGAAATCTGAGCGATAACTACAAGATCTACGGCTCCTCAAAAAAACCCACCGCTTTTTTCATCTGTCTTCCACCGAGGAAGAACAGCCGCTCAGAGTCGCATATGGCTGACGACTGCAGCACCCCCGTCAACGATCGTTACGAAGGTAAGGGACGAGATCACGCATGATCTCGAGACGTTCCTCACTGCTATTCATTGTAGGATTTTTGGCATTTATCCAAAAAGCCTCGAAGAGTTTGTGCGTTGGTGTTTTTTGGTGTTTTAGTATCCCGTGCGAGGATAGCGACTTTTATATCAAAATCGTACTCATTCAGCAGCTTATGGCTTTCTTAAAGGAGTGCCTAAACTGCTCGATTTTTGGATGGTCTGGGAAATACTACGCGCAAAAAACGGAGCTGGCAATGGAACAGCGACTGGCACCAAGCCTTGCCATTGCGTTTATGTTCAGAGCAGAAGCCCCGTTCTCGGTCTCCGGCCGCTACTCTACTGCGATATATAGACGATTGTTTTGTCGTCTTCTTTACATAGGAGGAGATGGACAAATGCTTTGAATTATTGAACGAGCAATCAGAGTACATCAAGTTCACCCGGGAGAAACCGAAAGACGACTGGCTCCCGTTTTTAAACGTTCAAATTAACTTGTCGAGTAGCGGTTACATGCCAAAGTAGTACCGAAAACCAAGTAACAAAAACATCCTGGTTCACTCCCTTTTTTGTCACCCTTCACACACAAAGAGGGCGTTTGTGAGAAACATGCTTCAAACAGCCACCTCTGTGTGCACAAGTAGGGAACTAAAGGAAGAATTGCGCGACTTAGATCGGCAAATAGCCATCTCCAATGGCTACAAAATAGTTACCGCACGAGATAAGTTTAGAAAGAGAGCGACGCGCCGAAACGAAATACTTGGCCAAAAGAAAGTCCCGTTTATCTTGTTGTTTATTAGCGGTGAAATGAGTGAAATAAGTGGGACTTTCTTTTGGCCAAGTGTTTCGCTTCGGCGCGTCGCTCTTCTTTTAAACTTATCTCGTACTTTCACTATTCCAACTGTAACTATCTAGAGGAATCGGTAGCGATAATTGAAATACCACCAAATATTCTTCGTCGTCAGTTAGTTCGTACCCGCCTATATGACCGTCTATGTGAAACACAAAATTGCGTAACCTGCCCTTATGGCAGGGACGGTGAAGCATGAGTTCAGGTACGATATACCTGATCTCTTGTGGTACCTGCGGAGACGAATATATTGGCGAAACGGGCAGACCCCTTTATGTATCCGCATAAAAGACCTTGATGGGAAACGAAAAGCAAAACAAGGCACCCCACTAGGGACGCATAGGATACAAAAGGATAGCGGAGACTATTTTGATATAAAAGTCGTTATCCTCTCACGGGATACTAAAACACCAACGCGCAAACTCTTCGAGGCTTTTCGGATAAATGCCAAAAATCCTACAATGAATAGCAGAGAGGAACGTCTCGAGATCATGCGTGATCTGTAGGCATTATCTGCTAATGTCCGAAGGGAATATTCTTAAAAGGCATGAATCAGCGTTGCTTTAGAAGTGCTAGCAATGTTAGATAAACCTTGATCTCGTAGCTTTAAGGAAATCTTAAATATATCTCTTTATATCGAAATTTTGAAATCGAGCGGTAGCTCCAGGAACTTTCTTATCTGAATAGCTTTGATGGCTTCAAGAGACTTGTTTACTCGTTGTTTAATAACACGCGCTAACATTCGAGTGTGATATTGTTCTTAAAATCGAAAAGAGAAAGATTTGTTCACGAAAAAAAAAGTCATTACGTATAAGCTGATATAGCACAATTCAATGGAATCCGATTCGTTAGAGCATGATTACTGAAGAAAAAACAAGACTTGAAAATTTGCCGACGACTTTCTTATTCTGAACGAGTTTCTCATTGAATTCAACGAAGAAAATTCAGTAGTAAGTGTATCAAGAAGAATAAGCCATAAAGTGTGCTAAGAACGTTTGAAAACAACGTCTTCGTTTTGCTACGACACCCATGAACGTGTCTTCGTCAATGTGGTGAAGTTAACTTTTTAGGAAATGGAAAACGGTACTATGAAGAAAATATTTCCTAAGTACTTTTATCCTTTATTTTAATACTTTTTTAATGTTTTAATATTTTTTTAAGATCGAAATCAATGAGGTACGACATGATACTTTATTGCAGATGGAATTGAAGCGTGAAGCAATCAACTCCTTAGTTGAAATATGGTGGTCGCTTCTAATGCAACAAAGTGGAAAAGCACTGGCTTTTTTTTGAGATAGCTTGAAAGTCTCGTTGAGGCGATAACGATCTATGCCTTTAAAGCGTTGGTGTTAAATTTTCTACTGTGTACGTATTCCTCAATGATAGCTTTCCAGTGGGATAATGCAAAACTTTCTAGTATGTTTGCAGTATAGCACTCCCACTTGAGAGCATGTAGCAAAAATTTGTTCTCATTTGTATTCATTTCTTGTTTTCTTGCATTAGTGTACCAGATTGCCAAATAGAAGAAAAGGAAAACGAATGAAAAATCTTGGTTTGTAACGAAACGCCAAGTGGAATCATTCTCAAGAATGAAAATTTTACAACAAATCAATTGATTTTTAAGCTTTTTATCAAAGAGGAATCAGTCTCAGTTAACCTCAACTACGGAACACATACAAATCTCTTGTTGTTTATTCGGAATAAGGGCGCGTGTGGCGCAATGGTCGGAGGCGCCGTGCAATGCACATCGGATAGATTCCCGCGCCCATGGCCCACCAAACCTTCCATCCCTCTGGGGTCGGCCAGTTGGTATCAGACCTGTCTGGGAGGTTAGCAACACGAGCTCGATACATCGGTAGGACACCGCAAGTCATTTTAAAGGTCAGATATGCATTCAATCACCTCCAAACGAGCTTAAAAATGTCGAATTCATGGCTTTCTTAAGGGATTGATCAACGCCGAGAGCTTTATGCTTTATCCTTTCCATTTCGAATTATTTCTACACTACTCTGTCTTTTGTTGGTAGTTGTGTGCCAAGATAGAGGCTGTACTTTGGACTCGACTCGCACTGAACTCAGCGGGGCGTTCATAATAACAATGCCATAGTTATGTCTATGGAATAGATTGAAACTTGTTTGGAGAAAGACAGAAATAGAGTTCGTTGTTGTAAAACCACTACGAAAATTCGAAAGCAATAATAGAAGTAGAGACTGAAACAATCTTCAATTTCTTCAGAAAGTGACATATCAGGAGGAATGCTTAGTTTGATGTACAAAATGTGATGATAAAGAGGTGAGCTCGATGAAATGTACACAGCAGGCTAAATAGCATAGCACAGAATTTATCATAGACGGTGACAATGGATGAGTATGTGGAGCTTCTGCGCGCCTGACTAGCCGTACCTATCATGTTTACTTCAAGATATTCAGTATATCTCGCTTGTAATCGAATATGGTAGGGGTAATTGCGTATGTACTAACTATATCCATCCAAAGCAATATGATGCTGAAGCACTTCATTTCGTGTAGTTTTCAAAAACGTATTGGTTAGTGAATGGTTCTCAGTCGGATTGGTATGGGGACGCATTCGGCAGTTTAATGATGCTTGAGACGGCTAGGTAGAAGATGAGGCAAGCAGTGACAATAAAGACCTTCTCATTCACTCAAATCACGTGGATAGCCCTGCATTTTCGCTACTCAGCAATAAATCCAAAATGTCATATGATTTCCAGAACCTTTATTTCCCCAAGGGTTGACGATACTTATGCTAAGAGCAAGGTATTATAGCAGTATATATGGTATAGTCAGAAATTCAGTAACACAGTTTTCGACGATTGAAAAGTGGATTGTAGTGTACGATAGGTTTCTGAGATTCGGTAAATTCGTTTGTTTATGGGTGGCTGACATGCATGTTTGCAGCAATTTCTCATTTCTATTAAGCCAGTATTTTAAGTCAATACCACTCGATGGCTTCAATTTGGTGTAATTGAAAGTAATCTGCTAGCTGGTTATGCACATACAACGGAGTTCTCGCTTTAGAATAGTCACTGCTTAATCGAATATTTAGCTTTCACTTGTGTGCACTGGAGTATTGTGAGAAGCGTGCTGAAATGCTACCAACAAAGGTACATCGATAATTTGGTGACAAATAAAGCATTATTAATAGCGTGCTTAACATTGAAAAGCGAAGTATAGGATTTTTTAGATGTCATTCATATTCAGAATTCAGGTAACAAATCATTGCACTACGTCTGGTCAAGCGGGGCGACGTTTTAAAGTGACGGCTTGGACTTCCTCATTCGAATTTGTTTCCTGAAAATTATTGGGGTGGCGTTTGGGCAAGTAATTTTTGTCAGTAAAGTGCAAAGAAATCGTTCATTCATCAGCCGCTACACAGCGTCTTGGTTATCCGCTATAGGAGATTAAGTGAATCGCACCATTGGACCTCTATCTGAGTTGTTGGAATATTTAGATTTATGGTTGTATGATAAGTGATACATATTGCGGACAAGTGCCTGGTCACTCTTTTCATTAAGATTCAGATTTTAATGTGAATATGCGATAGGTTACTAAGAATAAAGACAAAGTTGGGGAATTAAATATTTGCTAAAATCTCCTCATCATTTATTACTCGTTAAAAAGAGTTCGTTCTTGCTCACCTAGCTTCTCATCCTTCCATGGTTAGGAAATTTGGTCTAGGAACACTATAGTCCTTGGAACCCAGATGGGAGCGCTCTATCCCGGCTATCCCAGGATTTCAGAAAGAATCGACTCGACCAGAGTTTAACGACGTTCGCGAAAAATATGAAAAAACCCTTAAGCCGTAGCCGAATCCACACGCAGAAGAAGTGCGAAAAGCTTCGTGGATGGTAGATGTGAGGAAACTAAGCGAATGCAAGAAGTGAGATCCGCACAGGATGGGTCTTGTCAAAAAAGATTTCGTCACTTAAGAATAGTGAATCAAAGCATACGCTTTAAAAATGGAATTAATGGCAATATGACACAAAGTTGATTGCATACGGTCATCATAGTCATCAATCTTCGACCTTCGTAGAAGTAGATTAATAACAATTTTATATATGCTCTGTTAAAAGGTATCGTTCTTCATCGTGCAGAGAACGCTATATATAAGATCTGAGAAATAACTAGGCCGTCTAGAAAAAGTGAAGGGATTATCTACCTGCTATTGAATAACTTTTTTTGGTTGTTACGAAAATATTCTTCTAACCTGAATTTAAGCAATAACGAAGATCGAAAATTGCCATAATTTTTACGGATCAATGATGATGTGATTGTAATAGTGATATCAATGGAAAATTCTTGGTCGCCATTACTCAGTGCACTTGATGGAAAAGCTCTCGTTATTGGGATTGGGACATTAAACCGAGTAGTTTTCTCGAATTGCTAAACCAACACGAGGTTGGTGGTGAGGAAAAAAACAGAGTAGTGTCATAGTTAATGAATCACGTTGTTGTTGTAGGAAGGTAACGCATGATGAGGCCCTGTAAAGTCGTTCGATATTTGTGACTTAGCATGACAAAAAGTGACAAACAATCGTTTACGGGTTGGGTGAGGGCAATTCAGGATTTAGGGCAATTGCTTGAAAACGGCGCAGTGTGGGAATATGCCGGCTGCGTCCGCGGTGATGAGAGCTATGAGTGTCCTACGTTATCCCGGCCTTATTTTACCATTTGATGGTTATTTGAGGGTGCCAAAGTATGCTCTTTTACCAGTTAAAGTTAGACATTAGCAATAATGTGGGCACATCATTAAGAAAAGCGTGAGCAGCGACGAATTTGCAGTTGAAATAGTGATATAGTGTTCATACAACTTTTAATGGATAAAAAAATACAAATTACGTAATAGGGGTCTCACTGGAACTCCCAAGTGGACAAACCACTTTATTAGCTTTGAATTTAATAGGGCCATTTTATACAACAAGGAATTATCTTCATTGTCGTTTTATTTATGGACCCTAGGTCATTTCCCATAATGACCCTTGATATTCTTTTAAAAAAAATAAGAACGAGGAGGTTGATGAACAGTGAGGATGTCAACCTTAGGTGCGTGATGGAATCAAGATCACCTCATATTGGAGAAAACTTTTATATAGTTTTTTTTACTCGAAATAGCACTATTTACTGATTAGTTTTTTTTACATCCCATTGAAAAGGAATACAGTGAGCGTGAAAAGTAGTACTTTCTTTTCTTACTATCGTTAGCAAGAAAGTACCCACTTCGACTCACGGAGTTAAACTGTGATGAGTTTCATGCACTTTCACTTAGCTTGACTATCATTTCCGATGTATATGTCGTACTTAGAATCACCTTAGGTCGCGTTCATTTTCGGTTGGCGAAAACCGTCTCTCTATCACATTTTCACTTTCATCAGTGCTTAGTGGCCCCACAATAGCAAGTGGTTGCTACTTGGCAACGAATTGCTGTGATCAGAGTTGTATCAACTGTGAAAAAGTTTATATTTCCCATCCATTTGCCTGTTGAAGAGTTAATGAACGCTAGACAACTGATAAAGCCTTGATAGAAACCCTGGTTTCAAGGCGGCGAACATTCATGCGATCTACAACAGCTGGTGGCTGTCTGCGGTGGGAGAGGCTCAGCAAATTAGCATTCGGACCTCATGGGGAAGAAAACAGCTCAACCAGCAATACCAGCAGTAATACCTTGCATACTAGGCAAATTGTCTACATCGTTGGACGGAGGTAATTAAATCTCATTTCCACATTCACATCAAATTTCACGTCATTTCTCCAAAGGAGATTAAGTGCGAGAAAGACGACATAAATCAATTAAAAGACGGGGATTTAATTATCCGTGGAAAGAAGATCCCCTCAAGAAAATGTCTCTTCGAGCTTTTTTAATTCCATTGCTGATCGCACCTCATACGAGACCTGCAGCTTGTGCAGGTGAATAAAACAAATTACATGCGTGCTATGATTAGAAATTGGCATCAAAAAGTCTCTGTATAAGTTTGTTGCTAAAGGCATTAATGCTAGATAGAATAAACTTAATACAAGATCGGGAATTTTAGAAGCGGAGCGAAGTGAGATACAAACCATCTTTCTTGAGTTATACGTCGGTGTAGACAGTGGAAACTATTACAAGCAGCACAGCAATAAAATGCACCACATCCAAACTGTGAATAGCATGGTAAAAGTCTGTTGGGAACACCATTTACGCTTTGTTGTAGCCCTTGCCAGAGACGGAAAAAAGCTGTGTAGTGAGCGAAGCAATGAAATCAGTGGAAGCAATGGAAGATCTATATAAACGGAACGGTAAACGCATTTTTGGAAAATAACTGGCAAACTTTCTTTTTTTTCGACAACTTCGTCACTTTTATGATTTATGATTAGTACTGACTTTTATGATTAGTACTGGTGAAGGAGATGATATGCTTAAGAACTTTAATGAACTGCGAAAGGGATACGACTTTGAACGAATCGGAAGGGAACCTGTAGTATAATGTGATAAAAGTCGAGGTTGATGATTCTATAACTACACAGACATCATCCTACATCGTTCTATGGTGTTCAGTGAACGCGGCAGACGCCACTAGTCAAATTAGAGTCTAATGCCATATAAGGTGTTCCTGTTGTGAGAAAAGTTGACAACAGTTAGATGACTGAAATGAGGTAAACAAATGATTGGGTAATCTGCCGGGATGTTGTTTGGATTAGATATACCAACAGCTTTTTTTCTATTGTCTTATTCTGTGCCACCACTCTATCAACGCGCCGTTTTCATGTTTAACTCAAGCTAATCTCGTAGTAAATTTGATCAATTACGATGAAAACTGTTAGGATACGCAAATCTCTATCTACAGAATGAAGCACTTTAGTGTTTCAAAGCTTTTGCTTTGAAAGCAAAAGTAAAGAACAAGTGGAATTCCAACACAATGTTTTCCAGTGTATCGCTTACGTTTTCAGTTTCCACTGCTCCGTCGGAAATTCTAAGAGTATAAACTTGGTAATTTTTATGTTTCAATTCGAAATTTAAACCTAATTTGAAATATGTTTGAATCTGAGTAGACACTGTATTGAAATTTTATATACGTTTAATGTGGTAAAGGGAAGTTCCTCCTTTAAGTCGGTAAGGTCCTGAGCTCCTGAAATACTCTGATGGTCGATAAGTGGTCTGCACCAGTTTCGTTGCGAAAGGGTTAAGAAATTGAATTGTTTTTCTGTTAGTTCAGGTTCATCAACTATGTCAATGAAATCTGTCAGTGTCCACGTCAAACGTCAATTGCGAAGGCAGTGCAACAGGTGAGATCACCGATTTGTTCTCACATAATTGCAATTCGGTGGCGCAATGATCAGAGGTGTCCTGTAATAGACACGCGGTCTTTGGTTTGATTGCGCATTTAGGAAACCAAGTCCACATTTTCATGGGGTCGTGAGATTTATACTAGACTAGTTTGCGGGCGTGGAAACAGTTATTTACATCAGTGGGTGGCGTGAAAGTCATTATGTAGGTTATATATGCATTAGAGGGGCGCTTGTGGCGCAGTGGTTGGAGGCGCCACTGCGACACCCACGTGGAATCGATCCATGCGCCCGTGGCCCGCCAAGCCTTCCATCCCTCCGCGGTCGGCAAATTGGTACCAGACCTGTCTGGGAAGATAGCACTGGCTCGATACATCGGCAGGCCACCGCGAGTCATTGTAAAGGCCAGATATGCATTCAATCACCTCCAACGGTACTTAATGAAGTCGAATGCATGGCGCATCCCTCAGGGATTGATCAACGCCGAAAGCTTTATCTTTTATCCTTTATCCTTTATATATGCATAAGATCACCTTTGCGAATGAACCAAATAAGTAAGACGTCTGTTAGGAATTGATCAACGTTCAATATTTTATCAGCTGCAATCCTCCACTATTGAGTGTGCAGTATTGGGAGGGGATGGTTGATGCAGCCCATCAGGAAACAAGGTGTTTCGGCCTCAATCCCCTTCACAACGCTCTGCCCCGGATCGTCTTGGTTCAACACATCCTCCAACAGCGGTTGAAACAACGCACAAAATTTTCTAAGACTTCTGTGGAGGATGAATGCGAGGAAAACGAATGGAGTTCAAGAAGTGCTGGGATTCGCACAGTAGATATGGTGATGGGTAATGTAGTAATAGTAAGTAATAATCTTCTGCAGTTATTAAAGGCAAACAGCGTTGAAAACTTGCTTTTCTTACATTTATTTTTGCTGTTTTTTTCACGCTTTTAGTGTGCTTAGCTTACATGAGTGAGAGATCGGTGTAAAAGTTTGAAGACTGTGTCATTTATAGAGCGACATTGTAGGGGGTTTGTTGGAATTCCAGTCTCTTATTCTCGCTCTTCGCACTAAATTCACAATTCCTCTAAGCTAATATGGCGGGTATTATCAACAAGTAAATACTTATAACAGTGATGAGGAAATGGTGAAAACTGATTTAGTAATAAGAAGAGAAAGTTGAAATTCTTCGCTGAATTGATTCTTCTTTTGTAAATGTTTTCGCTCAAGTTACAAGCCTAATGGGAAAAGACACGAAATGTCTAATTGTTACATCGTATTTCTCATATGATGGTCTATTACCGCATGTAGTGTAGTGGTTAGTGATGTGCTATGAAATGCTTCATCTTGCCATCCTTTTCTTGTCTTTTTCGTTTTCCTCGATTTTTTTCTTAATATTTTTGTTCAGTTTAACAAAGAGCCTACAGCTTAAATACGTTCTCTCATGTTGTTTTTCTTTTGATTTCGCGTGATTCGTAATCCCATAACGAATTTTTTTAATATCGTGTCCGCATCGATAGTTCGACGCCATTGCAAGATTAAGTCAGGGCTTCAGGAGCGATCAAATTGTACAACCAGCAGTAAGCTTCAGTACATCACATACTAGATGGTCTATTACTGTGCACAAACAATATAAGAACACTGTTCTCAGACGGCGATTTTCACGCTCTTCTTGATGCCGAAGATCGCATCGAATTCCATATGATCGCCTTGCACGGAATAAACACGAAGATCGACGTGAACAACGGGGTTATTCTCATCCCTGCGAAATGTTGGTATAGGCTTTGTCGTCCACACGTTTTTTGTCCGTCTTGTCGACTCTTCCGAGATCCTTTCCCCTCGCATCGCCGTCCTCCGTCTTTAACTGACACCTCATAGGAGCACCGTAATCATCAGTTGCTACTCATCAACCGATGCAGCTAATGAGTACGAATTTGATACGTTCTACTATCAGTTGGAGGAAGTTATCTGCAATGATAAAGCGTGTTGTAAATTTGTTGTCGGAGGCTTTAACGCCAGAATAGGAAAGACCAACGAGAGGAAATAGAGGATGGGAAATATTTCAAAACCGACTTTCCTTTAACCCTTATATGACTAGTCAATATGTATTCTTTCATTGACAAGCTGACACAAGGTTGATAAGCAGTTTTTTTTTGGGTAATGTTTCGACGTCTTGATATTGTTCGCCGTTTTCGCGCAAGGATTCGGTTTAGTCGTAAGCTAGAAAACGATTCATGACATCAACCAAGAAGAAAAAGCCCAGCTGTATGTGACTAAAACACTTTGGACGAATTCCTGTCCAAACATGACTGGCAAATCAAAGGCTACGAGCTGTTTATTGATAGACTGAAAGAGCGTGCCGAATTTGCCTCAATTCTCCAAACCAGAAAATCGGATCGCACCTCGATTACCATAGTTGGTTGAAACGAAAGGAATGCTGAAGCTTGATCCTACTGCAGGCATGTTTAAAACGGCTAGTAATAAGTGCCTGTTGTAGAAGAGCTTTTCAGAAACATCTTCATTTGGTACGTCCAGGTAGAAGAAACTGTTAAAAGCAGCACAAGAAAGAACAGGTCCCAGGTAATGCCGTCCGGACTTTTGTGAGTATAATGTTCTGCCGTCACCCCTAATGGGCGAAGATGGGACGATTAAAAATTCAAATCATAATGTCGAATTGATAGCGAGAATGTTCTGCATCAACCTCTCTCGTTGCACATTCTCCTTCTCAGAACATAATGTCTCCGGCGAACAAAACCATGTGAAATCCTTCCCACTGAAGTTGAAGCTAAGAAGGAAAGCATGAAAAAGGAACAGCTCCGTAATTCGATGAAAATCACCACCGATTTCCTTGGAGTTGAACGCCACAATTTACATGTACTTCTCAAAATTCGTACGGTATCCTATTTTCAAATGGAAAAAACTTCAGACCAGTGAGAGCGTCGCGCCCGATCATCTTGAGCAAAAGAGGTAACCGAATGAGTCTTCGTAACTATCGTCCGATGTGCTTTCTGAGTATATCCTACAAGCTCTTTACGAAGATTGTCCTGTCACTCATATGAAAGACATTGGATAAGGCACAACCAGTTGAGAAGCAGGATTGCTATAGGGATTTTGCTGCATGTATCACATCCGAACTATATCAAAGGTATTAGAGGTCCTTCGAAGGTATCACCTGCTTGTAGCCCTGAGTTTTGTCGACCACGAAAAAACGTTTGACAGCGTCTAAATAAATGAAATCCTATCAGCACTCGTCGACAAAGGAGCGGACCCACACTGCAAAAGAACTCTATCTGACTGTCACCGGAATTGCACCAAGAAACCACGGCTTTTCCATCAACCTCCCACCATTCCCATGTGAAAAGACGGACAACACGACACAATATCGCCAAAACTGTTTAGTGCAACACTGCAGTGGCTAACGAAGCTACTCGATTGGGATGAGGAAGGAATTCGTATTGATGGAAAATTTCTAGCAAATTTTGGTTTCGTCCACGACGTCGTCGTATTCACGTGAAGTACCAGCGAAGCAGATGCGATGCTCACTGAACTCAACGAAGTGGGAATGGAGATTGGACTGCGCATGAGCAGGACTGTGCCTGAAGAACCCATGGTACGATGGCGAACTAATCGAACTTAATGGTTCTCTGATAACAGAGACCACGGTGTGTGGTGTGTTCCTTGAGTGTCCAATGAACATGGAGAACAGCATGAGGAATCGGACAGAAGAACGGGAGCAGCTTGGGCGAAATTCGGACCTCACAAGGAAGCTACTGACAAACTAAAAGACCCGAAAATCGGTGCTCAACTTTTCGATTCAAAAATCCTTTCAGCACTTTGTTACGCAGCAGAAACGTGGGCTCATGCTACTGCGCACAACCTGCAGAGCACTTTAACGATGTTTTCTATGATATAACCGACATACGCGACACATAGCCAGAAAGTGAAGCTCTAATCTACAAAATCCGGCCCTTTTTGAGAACTACCAGGATACATAACAATAGCAAAACATGAATGAGCTGATCATCAGAAGACCAAAGGAAAGATGGGCGAAAAGAACTGTCCAATGAACTCGCAACTAAAGAAACAGCTGTGCTCGCAGCTGCAGTTTTACAGGCTACGGTATGAGACTCGCATCCACCACCATGCTCAAAAAAAAAATCAAAGCACCACGATCGGCAATGATTTCGAGGCAGAGAAAAGAATGGAAAATGTGCTCGATTCCACATAACTCATGAAGGCGTGCTGTCCAAGTATCGACGTAAGTATTCGCGCGATACAAGATGACATATTGTGCGTATATCAACACTTCTTTAAATTAATTGGTTTGCTTGATGGTGGTTGATCCTGATATTGGTTTACTGTTAGCTGGGCTTCCTTAAGGAAACGCTGGATGCTTAGGAGACCTTACCAAGGGGACGCAGCCCCACTCTACATCGCAGCCCTACACTCAGGAACACCTCCTATCGACGATAAGGTGGTAAACCGTTAGGAGGTATATCTACATATATACATATGTATACTATGCAGTACGACATACTTTGTAATTGTCTGTAGGTTTGAGCTATATAGAAGCTGTGGTATTACTCTGAATTTGTTCTACTGCAGCACTTACACTAAAATATTAAGTTGTATCATATTAAATTTCCGATTTTATTGATTTACGTTTCGGGTTAATTTTTGAACAGAAATTTTATATATATATTTAATCCAAATTTTGAAGCACAAATTCTGCTCTTTCTATTCCTAGTATTGGTTTTTTGAGGATTTGTTATTTTAATGTTTTGTAAGCTTTTGCTTAGGTGTGAATCAACGTGATATTCGTGCCTTTTTGTACGTGTGGAAGAGTGAATATAATGCCACAGCAGGGGCTCGGGAGATCATCATGTTTAGGGTGAAGGTGGTGTTGGTGAATCAACAATGCAAAAATGGCTTAGGATATTCCGACCTTGTGATTTCGACCTCGAAGTTGAGGAAGACCGCGGACGTCTTAATGAACTTGACGTCGACGAATTGAAGACACTAGTGGAATCAAACACGCAAGCAACTGTTTGAGAGCTTGAAGACCTGCATGGTGTAAAATTTCCACCCCCTTGAATGGCATAGAAAGACAAAAAAAACTAGACAAGTGCGTGCTGCACGATTTAAACGATAATAAAAAAAGAGCCGTTTTCAAATGTCGTCTGCTTTTATTCTGCGCAATAAAAACGAGCCTTTTCTTGATCGAATTGTGATTCAGCTCAATGGTTGGATTGCGACCAGGCTCCACACAACTTCCCAAAGCCGAAATTGCACCAAAAAAAGGATATGATGACTGTTTGATGGTCTGCAGCCGGCCTGATTCATCACAGCTTTTTGAATCCGGGCGAAACGATTGCCGCAGAGAAATATTGCCGACAAATCGGCGAAATGAGCCGTAAAATCCAACAACAACGGCCGGCATTAGTCAACAAAAAAGACCAATCCTTCACGACAACTTCCAGCCTCACGTTGCAGAACTAGAGCTGCAGGAGTTGAACGAGTTGTGCTACGAAACTTTACCTCATCCGCCATATTCACCAGACCTCTCACCTATCGACTATCTCTTCTTCGAGCACTTTGAGAACTTCCTGGGCGAGTTAAAATTAACATTTGAAATCGGACATTTCATGTGTTACAACCTAATAATATTGGTGTGCCAATTGGTGTGAAATATTTCGCATTAATTCTATTATATTGGCTTCAAAGAGTTTCATGTTGTCACTTGGCCATAACTGATGCTATCAGCACGATCCAGCGAAACCAAAGTCGTCCTTTATTAACAGTCTTTGGATAGACAGTGACAGAGCAATGGCCTCAGAGGTGCTATGAGTAAAATATGAGCCCTCGGAAAGGGTAGTCGCGGTTCGATCCGGCTTGAAATCCACTTTTGCAAATATCGTAGCATCATAATGTTGATATTTCACGTTGTTTCCTTCCGTGAAAAATAATAATAAACAGCAAATAAAATGTCTCTTTATAGTTCTGCCTATTACAGCTTGGAATACCGAGCTGGCTAGTGGAAATAAGACACAATGCTTCGCATTCTCATGTACCTCCAATCGGAACGCTTAGGACAGCGTTTCGATTTTGCCGGCAATGGATTTGGGTGAGTGCAATGATCTACATAAGATTTTTGAAAGTAGTAGCATTACTATTCCTAATTATATCATGTCAGGACCATTTTTGGACGCGTCAGCCATATGAGGCATTAAGATCAGCTGGTGCTGTTGACACCAAGAGCGAAATGGTCACAGCTGAAGCGTCTATTCGTGATCAAAAAATCCTCAATGCAATTGCCTCGTACGCCGTACTACGGAACAGCGTAAATTTTTATGTACACCAGCTGGTTTTCGATATCCTTGTTGAGCAAACACGAGGTGTTACTTTATTCTTTATTCCGTTAAAACACGTTTTGGCAGTATCGCCTTCTTCAGAGCCTGGAAGGGTTTATTGATAGGGAATTTACTACGCCAAACGCTTCAATAACAAAACAAAAGATGAAAATCTAAATCTAAATCACAAGATCAACAGCTGAAAAACCCACTGTTTATTACATGCCTTCCATTGAGGAAGAACAGCTGATCAGAGTCGCACATCGTCGATGAATGAACCACCCCACATCAAAAGTCGATGCGAAGGTACGGGGCGTGATCATGTCTGATCTCAAGGCATTCCTACCTGCTATTCATCCTAGGGTTTTTGGTATTTATCCAAAAAGCCTTTAGAAGTTTGCGCGTTGTTGTTTTGGCACCCTCTGCGAGGATAGCGACTTTTGTATTAAAATCGTCTCCGTTATGCTTTTGTATCCTACGCGTGCCTTGTCTTGCTTTTCGTTTGCCATCTAGGTGTTCTTTTATGCGGATACATAAAGGTCTGCCAGTTTCGCCAATATATTCATCTCCGCAAGTATTACAGGAGATCACACATATCGTACCTGAACTCATGCAGTCACTGTCCCTGTCGTAAGGGCAAATTAGGCAGCGTCCTGTTTCGCATAAAAGGTCATGTAGGCGGTTATTAAGTGATGACGAAGAGCATCGGGTAGTATTTCAGTGATCGCTACCGATTCCTCTAGACTAGACCTGCCCTTCTTAACCATCGTTTTGTAGCTAAACTTACTTCATCCCTAATGAAGCGCAGAATAAACGAGGTGTTGATCAGTTATCGGGTAGTATTTCAGTGATCGCTACCGATCGATTCCTCTAGACTAGACCTGCCCTTCTTAACCATCGTTTTGTAGCTAAACTTACTTCATCCCTAATGAAGCGCAGAATAAACGAGGTGTTGATCAGTGCCACGGTTAATACGAAGTCTGTCATGGGAATTCTTACAAGACGTGGACAGCTGTTTTTTTTTCGAGTGGGTTTTTTAGTAGTGAAAGTAATTGAAGCCACCTTTGTTTGTTAATTTTTATTGGTGTAGCAGAGATACCTTTAATACCATCGTCATCTATGTGGTACTTTTCGCAAGAGATCGTTACTGGTAGTGGCGAAAAACTTCGTCCTAAAATCTTTTGGTCTCTCATTAAAAAAAGAAATGCTATCTTATCAACGTTTTTCGGATAAGAAATGAAAATGTGTACACCAGAAGATACGACTTTCTTCTATGTGCACTAAACCTTGAGGACCGTAAGAAGCTCAAGTTCCAAAAAAAAAGAAAAAAACTGAAAAGATTGGTTTTTTGGACATTGCAATCGATATTCCCCAGGATCGGCTTTCTAGTAACCTCGGCATTGGATTGCATCAAACTCTATCATTCATCCGAAGAAATATGGGAAATAGAGAAATTTCACCTATAGTAATGCAGGAATTAAATAAATCAACGTCTGTCCCTCAGCTGCCTAACTCAGTAGAATAAATTTCTAAACCATTGGCAGTGGTGTGCTTATTGTAGTGGTTTCTGTTTTGATTCATAAAAGCAATCTTTTCAGTGCTATTGCATTTTAGATCCTACAATGAGGACTAACCTGACGTTTCGTACTGAATAACCCAATATACAATAGACCCACTAAAATTTTGTGTGTAATCTCCGTCGTAATTAGGTGTTCGTACAATGGATTGTACTTGTTCGTCACTCCCTATGATCACTTCGCACGTTGGGCTATACAGTACGAGGAACAAGAGGAAGTTTTAGGCAATAGGTCGATAACTATTTTTTATCTTATTTTATTTTATTTGACCCGTCTTCACGTCTACTGTACGGATCTCAGCACTTCTCACATTCATTTCGTTTCCTCGCATCCATTGTCTACGAAGATCTTTCGGCTTTACGTGTGCGTTCGGTTGCCGCTTGAGGATTTTCATTTCATCTTGAATGTCGTAGAATGCTGGTCGAGCAATTTTTCCTGGAGTCCAGAGGTAGCCGGGCTGGAGCGTTCCCATTTGGATTTCATAGAGTGATTTTTTTCCCAGACAAATCCGGTACCAATTTGCCGACCCAGGAGGGATAAGAAACCATAAAATTGGTTGATAACTATGCAATAGCTAATATTTCACAGATCTACTAAAATGAACCAGTGGTTTTCAAAATTGTTCTTTGTTTGCGATAGGAAGGAATGTTATAGACACCTTTTATATTACCTTGTTGAATTTTTATTTTCTTCGTTATTCATATCCACTCACTATGAAGCATTGTGCAATCATTCACAGTACTGTACGATGCATTCGCTTGCTAACACCTCGTTGTCAAAGCAACTAGTTTCCCCCAGCATTTTGACAGAAAATCTCAAGCACGAAAGACTTATTATTTACATGTCACTTTTCAACAGTTAAATGAGGAATGTCTGACTTTAATTTATTGCCTATTCTTTTCATGGTAGGGTGTTATGTGATATACAACCAGAAGATTTCTGAGATATGAGCAAAACTCGGAAACTCAGTTGGGCTTCCATCCCGCGATTACCCTTTGCAGTGCTCGCGTGCTATCCACCACACTAAGCGAGGCCCTTGCTTCGCATTTATCGTAAATATCGGACGAGTCGGTAACTACGTTCCTACAGTTGTGGCCTAAAATATTTGACAAGTTCAGAAAAAAGCAAAATTACGAATTCTCCTAAGTTTCAAAATCTCCCCAGGTCGTCACTATTTCTCAGAGAAAATCTTAACTTAATGCAGAGCAGAGTGTCAAGTAAAAATAATCCTGAAAATTTTGTCCATATCATCCAATCTATATCTGAAGTATCAAATAAATGTAGTAAATCGGTAATGCTGCTATGTTGTCAACTCTTGCTTTTTCATAGAACCACAATGGAGATAAAAAGCTGAATGCTAAATACTAAATGATAAAAAGCTAAATGTACTAATCTATTTTAATTAAATCTATTGTGATAAAGTCCTTCCACTGAAGAAGCTTATTCCACGGCTCCTTGCGCTATTATAAAAGTTTTTTATGTTTAGAACATGTCGGATTCGATCCAAAATGAACGCGCCGTGGTCGAATTGATGCGTTTCATCATGCAGCAACCGTTGTATGTCTTCATTACTGATTTTATTGATATACATAGTAGCTGCTTATCGATAAAGCTGTAATGTGAGATTAGAATAGAGAAATTTGCTCACCTGGACGTCCTTATCGTAGGGTTCAAGTCGAGCTATTCTGGAGTAAACATTATTAGCTGAGAAACTTCCAGAACCATCTCCCTAGTACCACGACTTATGGCTTTCCCATCTACATCTTGCTTCTGAAGTACTTTTCCTTAGGTCTCGAATACTGAAACATTCGCCAAGGTGTAACATGCATTGTCGACTACGTTTTTACTGCCTAGTAGTAGAAGAATAAGTCAAAAAAATGGAGCAGTGAATTTTTAGGTACTATAATTGAGTATCGAATGAGGGCCCTGGTGCTCTCCTTCTTCAGTGGAATTCCTTCTCCATGCTGTTTTTCATGTATACTAAACACTTTTAGACAATGTAGGATAAAGCTATAGTCAAAAAATGTAGTGTAGGCAAAAAAATCATCAACATTAGTTTAACTGCATAGAGGTATGCGTTTAGGTTTTCTCGGATTTGTGTTCAGCCCCATCTCTTTTACACTCCATTAAACTTTCTAATCATCTCATATGCTTCACTGGTACTATTTGGCAAGATGGTGATGTCATCAACAAAACGGAAGCTTCCCAGAAATTCTCTATTGATGTGTGCACCTTTTTCGTTCCATTAAGTCGACCTCATTATCTAATGCATTCTGGCGATAAACAACTTCTATGAGCGATGTTGCACCATCTCGATCTTGCCTTAGTAATGGAAACCTTTTCCTAAGGGTTCTAAATTGATGAGAAAGCTGAATTTTCGTGGTGCCGTTGCTGCAATATTGAAATAAAGTTCTTACCACTTATGGCCCACCAGTGTTAATGGGATGGCATTCATTTCGAGGTTCCCGAACATAGGCAGCACTAGTTATATAACAAAGACCAGGTGGTATTACCTGCGAACGTATATAACTTCAGTTGTGGTTGTGCGGTTTCTTTTGCTTTAGAAAGTATGTCATGTGAGTTACGAACATTGCGTGTATTTCGTGGTTCCCATAGAAATTCTGGGTTCACTGTGAGTATTTTGGAACAAAAAAGTTTTGGAGTAGAAAATCTTCGTTACCAATTGCATGTCATGGTAGGAACGATGGTGCTCAGAGGAGGAAAATGTTGGGCGGTCGATTTTTTATTTTCCATCCTGAAAAAAATTGTCTATGAGAAACGTGCTGTAAGTTTTCGCTAACTCGCACTTTTCGTTTCAGTGATTTTCTTCGAATTTTTGTCGGTGATAGTTGCTTGATAATGACCGAAGGACAACTGGACTTTTCAGGCTTTTCTGTTAAACAAGGTTGGTGTTAGTGTGTCAAGCGAAGCCGGGTAATTTTTATTTCCTAAATTACTTATTATGGCCTGTATGGATTTTGCCCTTTTACTGACTTCACTGTTTTAGGTTGGACTGTTCCAGTCGCTTTGCAGATCTACTGGAAACCAGTGTTTGTCATCATTTACGAAGCTAAGGTCGTCAGTGAACTGATTATCAATGTATGTCGCGTCATAGTTGAAATTGAAACAGAAGTAACAAAGTAAATATCGATAGAAGAGCGTGGTTCCACCAAAGTTAGATTCTTCAAACACTTGCTATATATTCCTAGAATAACCGGGTATAATCTATTTTTCTATTTAAATCTGTTAGCACAGCAGTTAGAGGTGTCTTGAAATATGGTCTTTGCTTCGATCCAGCGCCATGCTAAGCCCATCATCCTTCCAGTATCAGCAGATTCACACTAGACTTGTCAGCGACAATAAAATCACTAACTTAATACACCGGTAGCCTATTGCAAGTCATTGTCTATGTGGGCCACATATGTATTCAATTACCCAAACGATGCTTGATGGCATCATATCCATGACGCATCCCTTCGTGGATTGATCAAAGCCGAGAGTTTTATTCTTCATGCTTTAAGTATTTAAAAAAATTGGGTTGACCATATATTATAAAGTCCTTAATTTTTGCAGCTTTTGAGCCGGCTTTCCCTAAACGAGAACCCTCCACATGTCGAGTTGCAGTTGGTCGCGTGGACAAAGTTCTTTCTCGAACCGTGTATTGAAAGTACGGTAATCATGCAATCCGTGAAGCAGTTTTGCATTTGTTTAGTTGTACAGAATTGAACAAAAAAAACAGCTTACATACTTTTAATTTAGCCGAAGATGAATTAATGACCACATCGGATTGGTCTAGGATCCTGCACAAGTTGGTGGCTTCGACTGGATATTTTGACGTTGCATTAATCGAATCGTTAGTTTTCACTCTAAGCTGTCAAATTTTTAGCACATGACGAAAGGCGTACATTGATTTTAATCAAAATAGTAACCACTGTCATGCTTGAATTTACATTTACACTGGACCTTGCTAGCTGAAATAAAAACCATTAGGATCTTGCTGTTTTCTGTCCTTCAAAAACCGCTAGAAGAGCCACCTTATATAGTTTCGCATTGCTCACCATTCTTTATGTTTCTTGAGTGTGTTCAGTCCAATATACTTACACATTTATATGCATGAGATTATTTGAAGGTTGAGTTATTCAGATTCTTTGTGAAAAGCTTCAAGTTTCCAGGGTGATGGCAAAATTACCAAATTTGTGTGAAAAACGACGTCGTCAAGTGCGACGTATCATGAATATTTCACTCTCTGAATCTCTGAACGAAGTCGACGACTCAATGAGTGTTCGAACACTCGAAGATCTTCAACGACTTATTCGAAAAGGTAACCGCTCTACAATTTCTATTTTGGAGTTTTACACTTCACAGTTTTTCATCCACTTTGAAAGTACTATTGTGTAAAAAAAAAACTGAATAAAGCTCTTGGCGTTGATTAATCCCTAAGGGATGCGCCATGCATTCGACTTCATTAAGCATCATTTGAAGGTGATTGAACGCATGTCTGGCCTTTACAATGACTCGCGGGGGCTAGGGATGTATCGAGTCATTGCTGCAGTCCTCCCAAACAAATCTGGTACCAATTTGCCGACTCCGGAGAGTTGGAAGGCTTGACGGACCATGGGCGTGGGATCGATTCCACGCGTGTGTTGCAGGGCGCCTCCGACGACTGTGCCACACGCGTCCCTATTATTGTTTATTTTTAAACATTTTTGTATCCTAGGATTAGATTTTTCGGAAACTAATACAGGATTTATAATCTTTCTTTTCTATGTTTCAGTATAGTTCCTTTCATTTTCCGTATTGTTCTGTTACACAACAGTGTGAAGCTTATTTTATGCACTCCTCTCAAGCTGTGATTATTAAAACTTTTATAAATTAAGAATTGGGATGCCGAAACCGCGATTTCGATGCAGAATATGAACGAATTTTAAGTTATAATCACAATCTTAACCGTTTTTGTTTACTGCCTACGCTTTTTAATGGCAGGGTATATTGCGAAATATAACTTTAATGAAGCTGAGATATTTGCAAAACTCTGGACCGCAGGTGTCTATGGTGGGGAACGAACGCGCTATTGTCCTTTCCGGGGAGTAACGCGCTCACCACCACACCATGCGGGTCCAATATCTCAGCTTCATTAAATTTTAAGTTAGTTTTGCGAATGTGAACTCTGACCTACGCAGCTCAAATGCTTCAAAATATTGGTGCGGTATGAGGCCAAGCAAATTTACATCGAGCTCACACTACAACGTTGGTTTGGAAAATTTCTTCGTGGGGAATTCGACTTTTAAGGTAAATGAAGTCGCAGACGTCCTTCTGGTATAGGCGACGCTGAATTTAAGGCTATTTTGGAAGCAACTACACGCAGAACTGTTGAAGAATTTTCGGAAGAATTCAGTTTAAACATCTCATCTGCAGCGGAGGATTCGAAGAAAATTAGAAGCTCGATAAAGCTCGACAAATGAGTGATTTACGAACTCGACAATCATTCAGGCTAACGCGCCGCCACACCGCGCACTACCGATGCTGTGGAGGTTGAATGAGCTGTGCTACGAAACTGTCCCATCCATCATACCCACCAGACGCATATCGCCTACCGAAAACTAGCTATTCGAGTATCTTGATAACTTTAAATCGGATGTTTACATGATCCCTATTAAAGCATGCGAGATGATGAGTTTCCACATGTACTTTCTGTGTAAGCTGTTGTATAGATTGGAGAAACGGATAGGTCAGTCTGCTTCAGTAAAAAGAGGACGCCGTCCGTAAACTTAAGCCAAATACTCTTCTAGGCGCGTATAGGACACAGGAGACAACATAGAATAATTCGAAATGGAAATTATCATTCTTGCACAGGGATCGAAAACTTCTACGCGCAGAACTCTTGAAGTAAAAGGATAAAGGATAAATCTGTCGGCGTTGGTCAATCCCTGTGAGATGCGCTACGCATTCGACTTCATTATGCATCTTTTTGAGGTGAATGCATATCTGGCCTTTGCAATTACTCGCAATGGTCTACAGATGTATCGAGCCAGTGCTGCTATCCTTCCAAACAAATCTGGTACTAATTTGCCGACCCCGAATGGATGGAAAGCTTGGTGGGACTTGGGAGAGGGGACCGGTTCCGCGTATATCCCTTTCAAACTGTGATTATAAAAAATTTTATAAATTAAGAATTGAGATACCCAAACAGCGATTTTGATTAACGATTTTGATAGACTTAATTCTACGAATTTAAATTCTGACGTACGCAGCTCGACGCAAAATAATGGTGAGTTATAACCCCAAGTAAATATTGACGAACTCACAGCGCAACGTTGGTTTGGAAAATTTCATCGTAGCGAATTCGATCTTCAAGATGAGGGAGTTCTAGACGTCCTTCTGCTATAGACGGCCATGAATTGAAGGCTATTATGGAAGTAATTACACTCAGAACTGTTGAAAAATTTTCGAAGGAAGGAAGTGCTGCTATCCTTCCAAACAAATCTAGTACCAATTTGCCAAACCCGAAGGGATGGAAAGCTTGGTGAGCCTGGAGCACGGGGATTGATCCCTTGCGTATTGCAGAGCTCCTCCAATCATTGTGCTACCGCGCCTCTGCAAATATGCAAGTTTAAGCCCTGCATTAGTTTCTGAACAACATTGTCCTTTGTCATGACTTAGCATATAGCACTTTGTTATTCGTAATGTTTTCATATATCTATGGTGCAGACAACAGTTTTAGTGTAAGATAAGGGCTACATACTATTCTATTTACAACTCTGTTATTATAGATCGTGCCACGATGTCGACCACAGGTGGTGGATCTGACGAAGACTGTTTCGTTATGTGTGATCCAGAACAGTGGTGCTCGGTGCCGTTGGGTTTGCTTCCTGGTGCATCAGTTGACAATTTCTCGCTTATCATTGACGATGAATACATCGTCTCGCAGAGACGCGCACAGCAAAGGAACGATCTATGTACGATCGTAGAGCACGAGTGAGCCCTTGTGCCTGAGATGTAAAATGCTCGACCATCCTCCGTCCCAGTTCAACAGATATCTGGGAAAACGTCCTTTATCGTATAACTCTGTTGTTGTTTTAAAAATCACTATTTCATATTTTATTTATTCTAAGTGTATTTATATGGCCTTTGCAGTCTCGCCGTTATCATTTTTTTGCGCTTTGATTGCCTGTGGTGAAAACATGTCTAACTAGACCAATCATTATTTAGCAGCTTTGTTGGGAAGTTGCGATTGATTAAGATAAACAATCGTATGCATTCAGTTTTCCAGCATTCTTTAATGAATGATCCACATTGGTTGGTTGGTTGCATGCCTATCTTTTTGTGCTACTTGTGCCAAGGAACCCGAAGAGATTTTCCATGGTATTTCATTCATTTTCATTTTCATTACTTAAGAAAATTTTCCATAAGCTGAAAGCGTATGCTAGTTGAGACTGAAGTTTTTTCCATTGCGTATGTATCCTCAGAACATTTGTGGATCTCGATATACTGGGCAGTTGTTGTTTTGATAACAGTTCAGATTCGGACATACGCAGTAAGTGAACGTACGGCTCACGGTAGTGATGAAAAAGGAGATACTGTGAAGGTCTCCAGGAGGTGCTTGTCTGCAAGAGATCTTGAGCTGTACGCCAACATGGGGCTGTAAAAGAATAAAGGATAAAGCTCATGGCGTTGATCAATCCCTGAGGAATGCGCCATGCATTCGACTTCATTAGTTATCGTATGGAGGTGATTGAATGCATATCTGGCCTTTACAATGACTCGCAGTGGCCTGCCGATGTATCGAGCCAGTGCTGCTATCCTCCCAGATAAGTCTGGTACCAATTTGCCGACCCTGGAGGGATGGAAGGCTTGGTGTGCCATGGGCGCATTCCACGTACGTGTCGCAGTGGCGCCTCCAACCACTGCGCCACACGAGCCCACTTTTCACACTATACCCATCAGAATATCAAGAGTTCACTTATTACATAACCTATATGTCAGGGCGCGTGTGACGCAGTGGTTGGAGGCGCCACTACGACGCGCACGTGGAATGCGCCCATGGCCCATCAAGCCTTCCATCCCTCCGGGGTCTTCAAATTGGTACCAGACTTGTCTGGGAGGATAGCAACACTGACTCGATACATCGGTAGGCCACCGCGAGTCATTGTAAAGGCCAGATATGCATTCAATCACCTCCAACGATACTTAATGAAGTCGAATGCATGGCGCATCCCTCAGGGATTGATCAACGCCGAGAGCTTTATCCTTTTTTATATGTCAGGAAATTAAGGAATCAGGTGAAGTAGCTTTATTTGAGTATGCTCCACTTCTTCATGCTCTTGTAAGCTTCTGGAGCAATTTTCGTTTCCTTTTGCTCAGCCTGTGAGCTAAGTCATTCAAAACGACCGAGACACACATAACTGGAGCATTTGTAGATTTTGTTGAGCGTGAGTGCGTTTCGCATAAACATCGTGTTCTTATGGTTCAACCGATGCCCAGCTTTTCTACATGGACTGTAGGAATCAGTCAGCATTCATTGCGTCTATTGATGCTAATACAAAAGAGATATTATCAACAACTGGAACTTGGACTTTGTTCGCTCCCTCCGGTTCTGAAATCCGTCAGTTGGAATTTTCTTCATTCATTAGAATTCCTCGTCACCATCAAATTCATGCAAGAACTACAGAGTTTTGATTATACGAAGGTGAGGGAGGGGTAATGCCTCTTGTCCTGGACATATTTCTGCCGTGATCGAGGATGATAGCAAGTTTTTTTCTTTTCAATCGACGACTATCGAAGGATGTTAGCCTTACAGTACTCGGTGTCGACATTGAATTTCTTCCTCGAGCGATCACTTATCTATCACATCTCTTTCCGTTGAAGGATGATAGCATTTCGTTCACATTTGGAAATGACGAAAGCACGATCGCCAAGGAGTACGTTTGTATTTAGAACTATAGCTTTTTTTTTAAACGGATAGAATTTACGAATTAGAATTATTGCAGGGGTCTCTTCAAGCAGGTCAAAATAATCCCTTTGTTAAAAAGCAGGCAAGCATTTTCCCAATTATTTGGACAATTTCACAAGAAAAAAAGGATAAAAAAGGACTTACTGAGAACTTTGTCCCAGGCAACTGTTGCTTATTATGGTATAATTCGTCATTATAGCGAGAGCGTGTGGCGCAATAGTCGGAGACGCCCTGCGATACACATGGGATCGATCCCCACGCCCATGGTTCGTCAAGCCTTCCAACTCTCCGGAGTCGGCAAATTGGTACCAGATTTGTTTGGGAGGACTGCAGCAATGACTCGATACATCCCTAGCCCCCGCGCAAGTGATTATGAAGACCAGATATGCATTCAATCACCTCCAAACGATGCTTAATGAAGTCGAATGTATGGCGTATCCCATAGGGATTGATCGACGCAGAGCGCTTCGTTTTTTTTAATCTTAATTAGCAGTCACATCCAATTACTAACATCAACAATCAACAGCAAAGTTTATCTTTATCCTTCAGTTGACTTTGCTAGGTAATGGAAATGAATCATCTCCAATTCCAGAAGTGTTTTGCTAAATGAATTTAAACTGTTGTGGGATTCTGAGCAAAGCCTTCTATCACTAGTCAACGGTACAGAGATTATTCGAGGATCCGTAGATTTAGAACAATGAGAACTGTTCTTCATAGTTATTTTGTGGCGACAAAGATAAAACACCTGCATCATTCCTTGCAACGAAGTCATTTTTTCTGCGAAGTGAACGAAGCAGTTATGAGGATGCCGATAATAAAGGCGCAAGGAGTCATATTGAGGAGTAAGGTTCACAAACAAACAAACGAATATGACTTCCTTTCTAATAGTAATATTATTTGGTACTGATTTTAAAAAACGTTGGCTTTAGCCGCTGTAGGTCCCATTATTTACGAGTCACTTTCAATTTCGGTGAGTCACTAAAACTTTTGATAACGTATTTTTGAATGGACTTCATGAAATTGCACCAATACACCTGGATTTACAGTCGAGCTGAGTTTCTTTACTCCGTATCCTCGTCTTTCTGAAGGAGAACAGCTCAAAATAGATTAAACCTCCGCAAACTGGCAGTTCAAACTTACGAATCTTCCATGTAATGCACGAAGGTACCAAATATTAAGTGTGCATATCTATGAGTGTATGAGTACCCTTCTAACGGTTTACCGCCTCATCGTGGGGCTGGGGGGTGTCCCTAGGTATTGGACTGCAATGTACAACGGGGCGATTCGCGCCCAACACCCCACCCCTCCCCCCCATTCCACACCGTGCGGCGTTTCCATCAGGAAACCTAGCTAACCTACTTGATATTGATACAGGAATGGCCCGTCCTCACACTGGTGCAGGCCCCAGCACAATGTCCATTTTTGGGAGATTTGCTGGTTAAGTCATTGTGATTCCCTGGAATCCCGAGGTCAGCCTGGCCAAAGTCTGCCCCACGTCGTCGTCACCACAGACAGTCACAGCTCTTGTGGATCAGAGGGAGATTTGCCACTATGCGACTTTGATATCAGGACGGTGGTGAATCCTGGTATTGGTTTACTCTTACCTAAGCTTCCTAATGAAAACGTCGGGAAAGTTTTTGCGTGCTGCGAGTAAATCAGAATTTCAGTGCTGTTCGCTTGAGTCACAAGTGACAGTTGTGATGAGGGTGATGTACGGGCCAGTTTGTTTTTTGAATAAAAAAGAATATCAAAAAAGCTTATGTTTATTTTACTGCCTAAACTATAGAAAACTGCGCATTTATTTTTTTAAATTATCGAAAATGCGCTTCAGACCGTCCTCTTAACACACAGTGTGTCATACTGTGCACTTGATGGGCATACGGGCACTAAAAAAAAAAGTAGGAAATGAGCAAAAATGACATCTACTCGATGAGGCACGTAAACTTCACCAGGAATTCCATTTCATTATGATGCAAAGAAAACATGAAAAAAGGTTCAGTAAAAGGAAACCGACACAAATCTACGTTAAATAACCCCCACTGGAGAGCAAAGCAAGAGCAAGCTTTATCAGCATTCCTCGTGTTACCTATTCTCAGATTCATACCAGCCAATTTCCTAATGATATGCTAGCTTATTTTAAAAGTTTCGTTGGCACTACAAAATTACAACACTTAATGGTGATGTGCTCAGAATTCAGCAACTGATGCTCGTGATTTGTTATTAGAGATCAGATTTATACCTCCTAACGGTTTACCGCCTCGTGATGATGACTGGGGAAGATTTTGGCTAGGCTGACCACAAGACTCCACCGAACGAAAGTGGCTAAACCAGCAAAACTCCGAAAAAAATGGAGATTATGCTGAGCCCCGCACAACCAATGAGGAAGGGCCGTACAGGTATCCAAGTAAGTAGATCAGGTTAACGATATAGTGGAGTTGATCAAGCACATCACATTTACCATTCTGCGAGATTCCACTAGCAAGAATTTACCACTAACAAAATTTAATGGATTTTGTAAACCCTGGTCAAATGATAACAATTTCCGTAACCTATGTTCAAGAAGTTTCAGACTGAGCAACTCATCGGGCGAAGGTGAGGAATACGATGCTGCAGCCATCGACAGAGTGTTCTGGCGAGACGTTGCTACGCATCTACACACCAACGAGTTCAAAGATATTGAGCAGATCTCTACGTACCATTTGGCAAATGCTGCCTTTCGTCGTACTGAATACAACAAAAAAAGGTTAGCGTGAAAAGATTCACAGAAAAAAAAGAAAAGATCACAAACGAAAAGATTGCTTCGCCAAAAACAGGTTAAATTTCTTTCGTTGCATAAACTCAAGGAAAACTACTCAATGGTAAATTATTACGTGATATTACTGGTACCCTGTGTACAGTAGTACTTCAACATAAGTGACACCTTTACTCGGTAAGTAACCATTAGCTGGAATGGCTTCACCCTCGTGTGGAAGAAGAACGACACAGGGCATGGGTTGACCTCTGAGCAAGCCCTTCTACGACGAGATACAATAAAATATCCCATCTAAAAATATTTCTAAGAGTAGTCCAATATCAGGATTCACGCTGTATTGACGAAAATTTAACACAAAGTAGGTTATCTTCCTGCGACCCACACCGACGGACAGCTGCCTGTCTTGACAAGACGAAAATCGTCAGATAATCTACCTTGGACTTTCAAAAAAAAAATGGCTCTATATGTAATAAACTGCAATAATGGCGCTGTGAGTCATAAGTGGTGCCCGCGTATCCGGGCAAGTTGGTCCAGATGAGATGTGTGGCGGATCTTTTCGGCTGATTTTGCCGCATAAAGCTTTTTTACTGCACTTTTACAATCGCCGGATAATTTGTTCAGCACAGATGTTGTGCCGGTCATCAATCGGAAAATTTGTACTATGCATTTAGAAATGCACAAAAAACCATTTTTCCAAGAGGTCCTTGATTCGTAACGTGGCTGACAACTAGCCTTTTCCCTTCAATTCGCTGCGATAAGTCGTAGCTATAGTTGTTTCGAATAAATAGCTGTAAAAAATAAGGAATAAAATCAAGATAAGTTGCAGAATACTTTCAAATACTGGTAGCAATGTTGCTGTATGGTTGACCGTAATAACATAGCATATAATACTACTACACCCGCCATGCACACTGCATCATGATACAGCAAAGTCCTTTCTTCAATTCTTGGTGATCTCAACTGCGCAAGTCCACTAGTTATCAAGACATGTTCAACCACTGTCAAAAAGCCAACAAGGAACGGAACAAGGATAACCGACACGAACTAACGTCGCCCATCCATTTGTCCATCACTTAAAGTTAAGTGTCGGAACCAATGAGTTGAGAAGTTCGGACTGCACATCATCAAGGTCATCAACACGCTTAAACAATAAAAAGAAACACGTTTAATTTTGCTAGTTATAACAGTAAGCACTAATTGCAGGCAATCGTTTCCGAAGAATTTACAGCAGTGCAGGTTTAAAGAAACCGTTAGGAGTTATGTTGATTAGTTAGGTGGCCAGTTAGGTTAGTTAGGTCAAGTGATTTTTTGGGGTTTTGCAATCATGTTCTGTTACGAATAAATACAAAGTAATAAGATAAATCTAACTAACGACGATAGGTTTGACTCACACACTCACCACCACGATGTTAAGTTAAAATCGGGAAGCTTCTAGTCTAATCTCTTTGGCTCCATAACTTCACTCCCAAGCGCCAAAATCTTTGCTAAATAAAATATTGCAAAAAGTCCTCTCTGAAATTTGAGCTGTCATGTATGACGTCCACTCCAAACTAAGGATTTCAACGCGGTAAAACTGAAGCACTTTTATCCTGTAGGCAAAGATATGTAGATTTAATGGTTTTTACTCTGCATCATGGGATTCATTACATGCTGATATGCTGATATATGTTGATTCAGTGTTTAAAGCGACCATCATATTCGCACCATATGACTCATATAGAAGTCACACCGTCGCTTAAAAGTTAAACCGAATATCAATTGCAGTTGTGATGACGAAAATTTTCAAGGCTTCGGAAACATTAGAGTCATACAAACCTATGTTGAACGAGGTGTGCCGTTTGAGGTGGGAACTGTTTCCACGTTTTTAACACCACAAAATATCCGTTCACGTCTTTTGTTTCCATGTTCCGTGTTACTCCTGTGAAACGAGTCAAGCTGGTCTGACAACCGTGTTCTACATGCTGCCTTCACGGTGATTCACTGAAACACTTTGTAGGATCGAAGCCTTCATCAAACTTTAGAGACTTTAGAAACTTTACGTATGGTATTAATTTACAAGACCGAAAAGAAACGTTCAATACGTCCAGCGAGGGCCTTCCTAATCAACTCAGCTCATGGCTTCTCCATGAAATCAAGTATGATCAGAACAAAGGTGAATCTGTTCTCTCAATTTTGATTAATCGAACTCACATTTTGCGGCCATGGCGTACTTCTTTGTTCAAAAATGTAACAAAGAATGGCTGACAACATGAGGCGTCTTCTAAGAGAACAAACATAGAAAGAGATCAGAATACAAGTTGCAACATTTATATGACCCGTGTACATCTATCGTGCTGATTCCAGCTCTTCTATTTCCTTCTTTGCTTTGCATTCATTACCCAGAAAGACTTGCGTGTGGATATGGGTGCCGCTTGAGGATCCTTCTTCATGAATGTCGTTTAGTTCAGACCAAGTTAATTCTCCAAAGAATTTGGGATGACCAGGCTAAGCGTTCTCAAGTTTTCGCTACAGACGTTCAACTTAGTAGCCAGAAGCGGTCTTTGGACATGGGAGGGATTTTTTCGGATTAGTTTGTGGTCAATTTACCGATCCTGGAGATCAAGTAGGTCAAGAGGAGATTCCACTAATAACCATGGTTTATTGTACAGCGCAAAATTTGAATGGTAACGAATTTTCTAAGGTTCCTGTTCAAGACATTCCACTATAGGTCTATAAGATAAGATAACACACAACTATAGAAGTGTATTGGTTTGGAAGACACTACATCTTGTACAAGCTGTTAAGTCTCATTGTTTTATGTCGTTTAGGAAAACTTAATTACGAAACTCAGTTTGTGTTCGGTGTTGCTCGTGCGAGTGGTGGGCACACACCTGTGCATTTGCAGTCGATTATCAATGACGATCATGGACGACTACAGGTATGAATCTAGCATAATGCTAACGAGACACTTAGCCGATCGCCTGATTAGTCTATCCTCCTACTAGTTCAATCGCTCCACCCATGGTAATCATAGAGTTGCAAGGAAAAATGAGAAATACTTTTAGTGAGAGGGTTACATGAGAGTGTTAGGTAACTTTCAAAAGCTAATGTGATGGACGAGATTTAAGGTGTACGGAGAATTGAACTGCAATGTCCCGGATAGAACAGCATAGCTGAATGGTTTCCGTGATAAATTTACAGAAGCCGCACATCTCCATCTTTTAATAAATTTCTTACAACTGAGATTAATTATTCCTTGATTTTCCAAGTGTAAATAACCTTTATCCATTTTTGCCACCCGCTTGTACCACTTATGAGCCGTCTTAATTTTAGTCTCCAGTTTCTTCTCTTCCTTTTACGATTCCAATGGAATCGACACCAGCATTATCGTATTTTCCTCTGTTATAACTTTAGTGCTGATGTGTTAATGATACTTCTCATACCATTCCTTATCGATAGATCGTCTGTGAGTCTTGTAAGCATGGCTTCAATGTCCTCTGATTAAATAATAGACGGTTTTTCAAAATAGCTTTTGCTTTTAATTATTCAATCTATTATTAAATCGATCACATTAGATCAACGTCGTCAACATGAGCTACATAGTAAATTCCGTGCAACGTCAAGAAGTAGCAGGTCGTCTCAATTTCTACGAAAAGTTCTTTGGTGGTTTAACAATAGTTTGCGCTCAGGTACGTATTCACAGAAGTCTTTACAAACTATTATGCAGACCACTCTCTACGATTCTCCATCATTGATAGAGATCGGTAGAACCTCACACAGTTGGAAACAATGTGCAATTACAAAGAGAGAAAAGAAAATTTGAAAAACCACTGTCGTTCAATAAACAAGCGGAAGAAACACATTAAGCAGATGTGGCAGATATTAAGTGCGCCTATAACGCAATGGCTAGTGGAGCTCTGCAATACAAGTGTGGTCATTGGCTCAATTTCGGGTGCGTCCAGAGCTCATCAAGCTATCTACTCTTCCAGAGTCGGCGAATTGCTGCCTAGCTTTCCTTCGAGGGCGCATGTGGCGCAGTGGTTGGAGGCGCCACTGCGGCGCGCACGTGAAATGCGCCCATGGCCCACCATCCCTCCGGGGTCGGCAAATTGGTACCAGACTTGTCTGGGAGGATAGCAGCACTGGCTCGATACATCGGCCGGCCACCGCGAGTCATTGTAAAGGCCAGATATGCTTTCAATCACCTCCAACGATACTTAATGAAGTCGAATGCATGGCGCATCCCTCAGGGATTGATCAACGCCGAGAGCTTTCCTTAGAGGATAGCAGCACCGAAATCACACAGTGGTGGGCCTCAGCAAGTCACTGCACAATATAAGCCAGGTCTGCATTCAAGCACCTCTAGTGATTCTTAAGGAAGTCGAATCGATAGTACACCTCTCAGGGATTGATCAGCGCCAAACGTTTTATCATTTATCCTTTTGTCAGGTGTTACTCAATGGCATCAGCATAAACCATTTATGTCAAATTTGTCTCCTCTACTAGTTATTTTTGAGAAAAATAAACATTAACCGTATTTCTACACTACCTAAAGACTTAATGCAGATGGTAGACAATGAGCCGAGAAGCTTGGGCTTTGTCCACAATATAGACTATTTCGTTAATGCAGACGACGAGGACTTATTCTGTAAGTTTTTCATAGATTGACATAAAGATCCACTAAGGTCCAAACAACCACAAAATCGTGTGGGACAAAATGGGAAATTGCCAAATATGGTGTCAATACGAAAACTGCTTTGCAGTTTTGGATTCCATGAAATACGAAGACTACGTGACCATTGATTCTTCACCGTCAAATCTGCCTTACCTAAATGAAACGATGAACATCAAGGTGAATATCTTATGGTTTTCGTAGCTTTCTTAATTTCAACTTTATACTTTAGAGAACAAATGCCTTGCAGGAGAATTTCTAACTTGAGAAGTCTAAATATAATGTTATAGGAAAGAAAATCTTTGTCTGAGCACAACCATACTGTCACTTGATAGCTGCTCCACAGAGAATCAAACACGGTACTTCACACATTGGAAAAGAGGCAAAACCTCAGCTGCAAAACTATTGTTTCCTTAAAAAGCTGATATAGCCATATTCGAATCCGGAGCACGACATTCCATGTTTAGTACCATGATTCGCCTTCGTTCTACAGCCATTTCGGAAAACTCCACGTTGTGAAATCGATCAAATAATCGATTTCCACTTTTACACAATTTCAAGATCATATGATTGCAAAATCACAGCGTCTACTTTTCCCGCTACCATTACTCCACCGGCTTCCTATTCTCATCTATTCTTCTTCTCCAATTTCTTAAACCGGAATGATTCTTTTTAGATGTAAGCGGTGATGCCAATATCTGTTTATAGACTTAGGAAGGATAGTGGTAGATCTGCTTTGCACGCTATGTATTCACAATAGGTTTTACCACGATCCTTTTAGCTTCATAGAGGTTTCGCTGAATTTCGCAAAAAAGGCCGTTTTACAATCTGACCGCCTCGGGTTTGCAATTATTTGAACATCTATAGATTACCATCACCTGGGAGGAATGGTCATGTTGTTCGGCGTGTTGTTGCTCCGTGGCACTGTGCGGGCTCTACTCTAACGCCAAAAAATGGTAAGCGTCTCCATTCACTATTGAAACTGATGTCTCTTCCAATTTTGCTTTTCCTTTCAGTGACGAAATCGATTCGTATAGGGAAAGAAGAGGCTTTCTTTCTGTTCTCTTACTAAACCCCGAAAAACCGGTAACTGTTCATTACCATGATCTCCAATTTTCAAGTGCTTCTACCTTTTTCTTTTTCAAAAGAAATTTGTCTTTGTGACAGAGAACATGTTCTGTTCAAATTCCGAGACCGAAAGATGAAAAAGCTGTTAATAATGACGATTTAAATAACCTGAGTAGGTCCGTATGTATTTCGATGCGGGCATACCACATTTCCAAAGGCTACTGTCCTGTTTCTTTGGATAATGTACTTTATTGGGGAATCGAAACAGTAAAGATTTTCCGGAAGATAACAGAAAACGCAGTGGGGGCAAGGAACCAAATATTCCATAGATGGACGGCCACTCAGTGAGCTACAGTCCTTACCATGGCTCCACAATTACTGTTTGACGTTATTACGAACACGTCTTCATAGTTAGAAGCCACATCAAAGTGCGTCCGCTTATCCTTCTTCGTAGCAAATACTATATTCATTGTACATTGTATAGAACATCTGTAAGGCCCAGAAATTGCTACATAAGGATTTTTGATAGGTAATATTAATTTCACCAATTTGTCAAACGATTCAAACGACAATTAATGATGTCCACAATATCCAGATAGGGTAGGTCAGAAAGTCTAAACATCTAATTTCAGTTGCGGCTACCAAACAAAAACGTTTCCCGCGAAATGGACAAAATTCTACGCGTGTCACCATATCGAGAGGATGGGATTGCTATATTTTCATCGTTTATTCTTAGAACACCTCGATTTAGGAAACACTTCTGGGAAGATGTGCTAAAGGTTAGCTACCCAGTGTAAACTACAGTCTAAATTCTCCGCTATTCCAGCATGTGCTCAATGATACACTTCGTTCGCTGCCAGATGGTGTCGTATTCATAGAAGAACAGGACTGCAAAGAAATGCCCCAGAAGACAAATTGTTCTGTCCTTGCTGCATGCCGTGGCCAAAGCATCGACGAGGTGATGGGTAATACTTTTTCGTCCCGTGTAACACGAACGGACAACGGGGGATATCGCTTTTCAAGTTGAATAACACCGACCAACTGGACCAAATCGTTGCAAGACGTATAATGTTCCCTTGGGGGCTCCGGGCCCCAACCATGCCTTCTCATTATTCGCTTGGTCACCGTTCACATGTCCACGTATTGCCGCTCATATTTCATGCTCATCAGTGCAAAACTCGGCGTTGGATCTGCTATCTAATCACAGCGACGCTATCCTCGTCCACAATGGTTGACACTCAACCATTTGCGCCGTACAATACGCATTTCAATGATTATCTCAATAACATGGAAAAACACGTGGTTTGTCAAATATTTGGGTAAAAACCATAAAAACAATGTCTGTGCCTTTTCTCCTACTTCCCTTGAAAAAGTAACTTTTATTGGGATTGTCTTAGGTATATCACATATGACACGTCAAACATGCCATGATTACAGCCACCACCATCAGTTGACGAACAAGTGATAGTGGATCCATGTACGACAGTACCTATGACAGTACTATCGATAACTGAAAGTAGTGTCTCATTTAGGTAGAGTTCTGGATTAACACGTTTCTAAGTTCACACCGTCTTACAATGGAACATTAAAGACTTCTATCATTAGAAGTAGCAGATCGTTTCGTTTTTGCTTTTTTTTTCCTTGAAACTCGAAAAAGAAGGCAACTCAATTGAAATTGAATAACTCCGTAGTATATTAAACGGAAGAAATTCATATGTTCCAGAACAGGATAACCATATAATGCAATTTAGTCACAACGTATATCTAGCCGCCAGAAACATAGACCAACACGTAATGTTCCAGATTTGAAACGAATACAAGCTACCGCCTGCGATTGGATGGTCTAGATAAGAATCATTTACAATCGGTAAACCTAGAGTCGATTTAAAGCGAATTCTATTTATGACATTTTTACAATACAACTCAGGTAACATGGGAATTTGGAGGCCAATCCGTTGCTCCTTACAACCTCTTGAAACCATGTCACCAACAAGGAATTGTTGTGCATCCGAACTCCTTTGATCTAATTCTTATTGAGCCAAACGAAACTGAAGTCGTTGGCCCACTGATCGAAGCATCTACAAGCAGACAACAATTCAAAATTAAATTTTTGCTGGACACGTGGGCTTATTCCAAAATAAAACGACGTGGGATTGACATATTTGACATTTCTTTTGCAGACAAGAGGACAAGCTACTTGAAGAAGAAAGTATCCTGATAGAAAAAATAGGTATAATAGCAGGTGGGGAGATATTACGGACTCATTCCTTAATTCGCCAACGACAAATGGTTCACTGTTCTCTTGATGAGCAGACACAAAGTTGTTATCATACTATTTGTTCACAATGGCTGACGTTCCCGATGACTTTACTTTCTTCAGAGCTTTAAAAGGTCAAGATGACCACCGCAATATACTCAGTCTAACACTTTCATATCGTCAACAAAAAAACTTCAAGATGATAGACTAGACGATAGGCTGATGAAGTTAAGCAAAATACTCCACTAGGCGCGCAGAGAGCAAAAAGACTTAACGGAGATTTTTAAGCATAAGTCATCATTGTCGCACAGGAATTTAAAACTTCAGTGTGCAAAAGTCTCGAGAAGTTTTGGATAAATTCCATAAATCTAAAGGTGAACTACAGCAAGAGAATACCTCGTTATCACGCATGATTTCACATAATAGCTCAGACTGGTATTTTAACATAAGTCACTTTACCCACTCATGTGAACTCTGTGCGGTCGGTCTCCTTCAACAAGTTGAAGACTTATTAAGAGCAAAACGGTGAGTGCTTTTAAAAACTTGTTTGTAGTGCAGTACCAAGGTGTTAAGCTTTTTCTGCTGATATCAGGGTAGTGGTTGGCTGACCAGAACCCAATCAACTTGACCTTGCCAACATGCAAAGAAGCAGAAATCTGCCAAAAAGTCAGCTGTTGTTAACAAGCAGTGCAATAGCTTCATATCTGCTTATCAAGAAAAAAGCGAATTACCGATTAATGTCGACGTTAGCAGAAAGTCGGTCCTGGGAATTACTTCATCGACTGTTTTCCGACTATACGAATTATACCGAATGCAAACGGAAGTGAAGATTGTGCAAATATCATGACATGCACTCTTCCATAGCAAACGCTTTGGTATAATCTAATTGTTCCAGTTTTTATAATCATTGTGCTGGCAGTACTAGTTCTGGTCCACAACATGCGAGAAGGAATAACCGGTACAGGAGAACGGAAGAGCAAAAAAGAAGCACCAGAAAATCAAGGAAAACGAAAATCGGATAAGAAATCAGCGTGACGAAGCAAACAAAGTCACTTCATCATTAAAGTGCATGTAAAGGAGCATTAAGCATGTTTTTTGTTTACTGTGGTTCCTTTTTTGGAATATTATTATTTCAATTGGCCAATCACCTAAAATTAAATAAAATTGGTCAGTCGCCTGTGGTGTATACTAGGCGAATGGTATCTACATACCGAGTAATTGAAATTTTCCTCACAACGGACCACACTCTCAACACATCAGTTTTTCCTTGTTCGAATTAGCTCAACTGAATTACCACCAGGAGGAAGTTTCCGTTTTCGCACCTGAGAATGTCACAGTGTAATTTCCGGAGTTTATTCGAAAATCAATAACGATAGTCACCAGTACTAATCCATACTTGCAGTAAACATCTACTATAAATAACACGAAACCTACCAACAGTGGATTGGTTGCAGTAGATGTGTCAATATATGAGGTAATTCGACGAGTCGTACTCGGTGCTCCCTCTTCACCAGTTAGCTCCTCAGAATCAAGTCCACCTTCTGCAAGCGTGGAAATCCGCATCCGATTTTCAATCTCGAAGGGCTAAATTTAGTAGAAAAATTTTAAATTTAAAGCTTGTTATAACACAAGACATTCTGGCAATATAGGTGTGGTTAACAACCATAAGACACTATAGAAACACCTGTTTCCCTTCTTCGACAAGCCTGTTTCGCAATGTTTCGAGCTCAAATTCTGCAGTTTGTAATGTCGATTTCAACTCTTGTAGCAGAACTATTTGCGACCGAAATTCGTTGTATGTGGCGACGATTGCCTCGGAACCCATAGGATTCAGTTCTAAAAAATATATTCTACGTAGAACACTGAAATATCTCCTATCTGTCTTAAGGACTCGCTGATGTTTCAACAACTTTCGAGACTTAAACTAGAGCACTTAAATGCATGAAGAGTCGGGAAATTTATAGAAATGAATCCACCCTAGGTCTCTAGTAATATATATGTATATATAAAGAAAAGGACAAAGCTCTCGGCGTTGATCAATTTCTTAAGAATGAGCCATGAATTCGACATTATTAAGCTCGTTTAGCGGTGATTGAATGCATATCTGGCCTTCACTATGAGTCGTGGCACGCCGGTGTATCGAGCCAGTGCTGTTATCCTGCCAGAGAAGTCTTGTACCAATTTTCAGAACCCGAAGGAATGGAAAGCTTGGTGAGTCTGGGGCGTGGTGATCGATCCCATGTGTATTGCTGCGCACGTCAACAACAGAACTTATAACTGACAGGAACATCGCATTATTTCGTGTCCTACGACAAAGAGCAAAACTACATAAATTTAGCTTTTCTTTTTCACAACAAGTTTACTGCAAGTGGAGATATGCTTGTCTGACAGTTAGAGGCCAAAAGGTTCTCATGACCAATACTGTCGCAAATATGTTGGATCAAAAATGTGAAAAGTACATCAAATTAGTCGAAGAAATGTCAAGAAAACGTACCAAGTTTGCACTTTTTCAGAACAACTTCAATATTTTTCAGCTTTTTTTGTCCAATATTCGTAGGCAGCTTCATCTCTTGACTACGCAGATGGGCCCCTGCTGACTTAAATTCCGGGAATCTAATAGCAGAGACAGAAATGTCCATCTACAAAAGGCAGCTATAAGAGACGACAGTTCTACCAGAAAGTCTTGCGCTACAGAATTGAAAACAATGTAACATATAAGAGAGGAAAACCAACGGCTGCATTTTAACAACTTACAGGATTGAAGCTAATATTTCCAGACGTGGTCGCCGTAGATGAACCACCCTTTTGACGGAATATACTTTTCTTTTTACCCATCGCTGGCGACATACACATACCGCTGTAATAAAATATTTTAAAAAAACAACAACAACAGCTCCTACCATCTCCATACCTTGTCGTTCTTACTATAGAAAAAAGTTCCAGTACGATTTGAAACTTGTAAACACCAGCTGGCGAAAAAAATGACCAGAAAATATTTCCTAACATAGCTAAAATACTGTGTACCAGCACCGTAGCGGACGTACCTTACTGATGGACTGGCCGGTGCCTCTGCCATATTGATGAGTTTCTGCAGGTCTTGGGCTTTCTTTTCACGTTCTTTTTTCCGGATTTCAATGCGCTTCAATTCAGCAAGAAGCATCTCTTCTTCCTCTAGCTGCAAACTAGCGGTACTCTTGAGCATCATGTCACCATACGTCCCATAAGTGGAAGACGAAATAAGTAATACTACTTGTTACTATATAGAAATCGCAATAGACTACACAAGGGAAGTCGATGGCACCAACTTGCTCCTTAGTTCGATTCCACTGCTTAATTAACTGTTCTTTACGCCTGCGTTCATGATCAGCATCAAAGCAAATGGGCTCGCTCGTAGGGTCCTTAAGTAGTCTTTAAATCGGAATATTGAACGGAACGCAAATCAAGGACATCATGCGAATGAGCACTAAAAACGAAATTTAAAAAAAAGTAAAAGAAAGAAACTTTCCAACGGCTTACCACCTCATCGTGGCTGTGATGTGTTCCTGAGTGTCGGGCTGCAATGTACAGCAAGGGGATTCATACCTCCCAGCGGGGTACCCCTAGGTGAGAATCAGTCCGGCATTTCCATGAGGAAGCCTAGCTAAGAGTAAACCAAAACCAGGAGCCACCATCGACCTAGTATCAAACTAGTCGAATGGTGGCAAATGTCTCTGATTCACAAGGACAGGAACTGCCTGGGGTGATGTTGACTGGGGAAAGACTTTGGCTAGGCTGACCCCAAGACTCCAGGGAGCCACAATAGCTAAACCAGCAAAATTCCAAAGAAGTGGAAATTATGCTGGGGTCTGCACAACTAGTGATTATGGCCATCCAAGTACGTAATTATGTAAAAAAAAGGAGTGACGAAAAGCGTACCTTCAGAAGGGATAACTCGTTTGTAATCGCATAAAACCGGTCCTTTAAGTCCTCCATTGATCTAAAACCATACTTCTCCCTATCGTAACGGTCATGGACAATAGGCCAACTAAATGGCGCTTTTAAAATGTGCATACAATAAGCAGAAATGGCATTCTAAAAACCCTTTTGTAAACACGGACCGAATGTCAAAACGCCGACACACATCGAAAAGGTGCCTTGTTTGCTCCAAGGTCCAGTTATCCACCTTGAGGTATTTGTCATACTCTTCATCGGTGAAGTCGGGAATGTTAATAACCTTGAAATAACGAGGTTCCCATTCAAATTGTTCAACACATGGATGAATTGGAATTTCAAGTATGGTTCGTTGAACAACAAGAGGAAAGCTGAGGACTTACTTTGTTAAATTTTGCGAATGGATATGGTTCTGGGTTATCCAGTTTGTCAACTCTCTGCCAGTGATACAACTGAAGAGAATCATTGCGAGCCTCGTTGATGAAAGGCACCCATTTGTACTTACGAGCAGGACGCCCACCTAACTGCAATAAAAACTGGATCGCTTGGAGCAAGCAATTAGAAATTTCGACCACTTCGAAGAGTACGATGGATAACAACCTTCTTTTATAAGATACGCTTCCACCATATTGAAAAAATTTCTGGAGAATTCAACAAAAATTTTCCTCGACGACAATAAGGGCGCTAATAGAGTTATCGAGAGATAGAGATACAGAGATAGAGCACGATATTCATCCTGACACTCTAAAGATAAATATCTTGCTAATAACGAATGATTGCTAACAGTGTCTATGGGTCAATAACACGATTGAGAGAAAAACGAAACGAAGGATTCGTATGACGTGGAGGTGAAAACGTTAGCCCAAGGAAAGCGTAATAGCGGGTTCCATCCCCACAAGGACACTAGCAGTCCGAAGTTTTGAAATATCTCTCCATCATTATGGTTACACTTTACACCATACCCTGTAATTAAAAAACAATCGGCATTGAACAAAAAAAGTGACGATATTATGCTAATGTTAATGTTTTTTATTAACTACCTACCACAGTTTTTCACGACAGGGTATTATGTGAAATATAACCACCACAATGATGTTGAGATATTTGCAAAACTGCGGACGGCAAGTGTCTGCGGTAGGATCGAACACGCTACTACCCTTTTCGAGGGCTAACGCGTTCAACACTACACCATGTGGGTATCCTGTTACGTCTTTATCTCAGCTAGTTTTCTATCTACTCTCTGAATACATAAGTAAAGCAATAAGTTGTATTGCCATGTTTCCATAGTCAATGAGCAAACACATACGATCTCAACAGATTTTTAGCGTTAGAAAAACTTTTAAACAAGCAGATATAATCGAGGCTAGCTGATTAATGATAATATGAGCTTTTAACAAAAGTTTTCATGAAGTGGACGCTTAAGCAACACGTGGGAATAATTTGGTAATGAAAATATCGACAACCCCTTATAGGACAAGCTTCAACAATCCACCTTACCAATGGAACGTTCAGATAGGAAGGCAAGGAAAATAGACGAAAGACATAGAACGAAAGGACAAATACTAGAAAGTCCAGATTTCCACGATTTAAAATTTACCTGAGCGTTTAACTGGCGAAAACCTCTTCTAAGTTCTGTTGGGACCACCGCGCCAGCCTCCTTCGTCTCGGCATTGCCGATTAGGTTATACAACTCACGATGCATTTTCTCCGGGCGTTTAAAGTTCGATTCCGCACGCCGTGTTGTTGACTATGATGGAAACTATCATTATCAAGTGGTAGAAAAACTACTAAAGAGCGGAAAAAAAAAACGAAGAAAGGAAGTAAGTAGGTAAAATAGGGTCGAGAAGCAACAAAAACTTTTTTCCTATGTTCGCTAACATCGGCTTCACAGAGACCTCATCTTTCTTCTGGGGCTCCCCAAGAATCGACTTCACGTCTCCAATCATCTGAAAATTTGACAATTCACAACAAATTCCAAACCATATCAATGAAGAGCTGCCTTCATAAACTTGTACGCATAACAGATCACCAGAACATTCCCGAATGGATTTTCACAACGGACAACGCTCCGATCCAAGCCAAAAAAAGCTTCTAATCATGAAGATGAGAGATATCACTGAAGAAATTCAAGAACGAAAGGAAGGAAAACAGGAAGACAATGTTTACATGTTTTTTCCTGGAAAACCATAGATTTGAGCAGCAAATATATGTACATAGAACATATCCTGACCTCCACAGTGCTCAAATTGAAAGGCAATCCATAAGGAAAGCGGAATAACAATCCTGAGACTAGTCATAACGCTTAAAAGTATTACACATCCAAACTTTTAAATACGATTTGAACGCGAGCGATATGCAGGTCTTTCTGGTACTGTAACGGGCGTTTACTGAAGATTCGACATCTACGTGTTCATTCTCACATTGTCCGGCTTGGGGTTCATATTTTAAATTCTTTGTTAGAGGTAGCGAGTTTCTTTTTCTGTCCTAATGGGGTTTGGCCATTCTTGTCCTTCATTCCATGTAGTACTGAACGTCTTGTTCGGCGTTGTTCTCGATGTACTGCGAGTACTTCAACGGGTTGTGTGTTCTTCCCCTATTTAGGTGAATTGATGTTCTAAGTGTGATTGTTCGACATTTCGGGCAATCGTTAGTGACACTTGAGGCTTCTTTTCTTCTGTTCTGATTGGGATTCACCTAGCTGCCATGTAGTACTGATCGCCTAGTTCAGTGTTGTCCGCTTGTCCGCAACGTACTGGCAGTGCTTCGATGGATTGCGTGTTTTCTCCCTATTTCGGCGAATCGATGTTTTAATGTGATTTTTTTGACAATTCGTGCAATCGTAGATGACTGGATTTTAGCCATCAAACTGGAACAAGAGCACAGAAAAGCTTGGACGAAAAGATAGCATTGGTTGTTTTCGAAGCTCGCAGATACTCATACTAAGTTTAATCATGGTAAGTCTCTTTGCTTATTGAAAGAAGTGGCCTCCATTGGATGACCTATGCTGCATGGTCTGGATTATTCTGTAAATCCATGGTGCTTAATGTTGCTTGTAGGCCGGAATTGCATACAAGAATGAGAAGCCTTTGGCCGACAACACTGAGCATCGCATTCGGCTGACATTGACTTCGCAAGATGTGAAGTCTCTCGAAAAAGGTGATGTTGCGCCTAAATTTGGACCAAATTTTGTAAATCACTTGCGTTAGTACACAGTTCAAATCGGTAGGTTTTTGCAATGCTGGATGGAATGTGGTATGTTAGGATGTCGAGATATGAACAAAGCTCGGGATCTGAGGTGAGCTTCGAATCTACAGTTACTTTTTCCGGGGTCTCACGTTCTATCCACACCACCAACCGAGGCTCTTTGCCTTCCTCTCAGCTTTTTTTTCTACTTTTTGATATAAGCAGTCTGCCGAGAACGGGAGTAGTCGGGGGAATAGGGGTCGCCATTGAATCCAAATGACCTGAAGCTGCAGTCGAAACCATAATGTATTAATTCTCATACATTGCCTATACTTTTTACATGCTAAGGTGTGACGGTAGTAAGTAAAAAATTTAAAAATAACTTATACATTGTTTGTTCGAACTGTTCTTTTCTCTCTTTTATTTCATGGTTGTAGGGAAAATTTTTTTATTGAACCATACATTACTATGAACTAGTGGATCTGCACTGGATATTTATGGATATACTTGCCTTCATCTATCATATGGGTATTATTATCACATCTCGTTTCCACTTATTACGCAGTTGTCATATGTATTCGTGACCCTAAAAATCGAGCGTAACGTACCAACAACAGACCAATTAATTTCATCTGGTTATAGAACCTAGCGCGTATGGCGCACTGGTTGGAGATGTCCTTCAACACATACATGTAATTGATCCCCGCGCCCGTGGCCCACCGTGAGCCTTCCATCCCCACGGGGTCGGGAAATTGGTACCAGACTTGTCTGGGAGGGCAGCAGCACTGACTCGATGTATCGGTAGGTCTCAGCGAGTCATTGTAAAGGCCAGACATGCATGCAGTTATCTCCAAACGATGCTTAATGAGGTCGAGTACAAGTTACATTTCTCATGAGTTGATAAAGCTTTATCCCTTATCCTTTTATGGAACCTATCAACTCGTTTTCGTCAATGTGAAAACACTTTCCACCTTTTCTTTATATTATTCATATGGATGAGAATCTAATGTTTCATTGAGTGTGTATTTCGCTGAGTCGCGGTTCTTGCTCTGCTGAGGTACGACACTACCACGCAGTTAGCTACTAGTTTTCAGAAGCTTTTTTTTGTGGGCTGTGAGTATTGTAGCCACCCTTAACAACAAAATACGAAACATAAAGAAACAACCGAGCGAAAATAATGTACCAGCGAGCATGTGAGCCATGAAATCTCGATGTGGAATCGTGAGAATTGCTCATTTTGGAGAGCTTTCGTGTTGTTCTTCCTGTACGCTGTTTCCCCACGTAATTATAACTTAGAGGTTGGGTTCAAAGCAAGGTTGCCGATTAGTGTTTTATCAGAGCCTTCTTTCTTTTCTTCCTTCAACACTTTCGCAACCCAACATATTGATTTTAGTGCATTTTTTTCTGGCTGTTTATTTTGCAACACAGGTATCTTTGTGTTTCGTACTCTGTTGGGGACTTTAAGCAAAAAATGTTGTTCCACTTGTGGTCTGAGAGGAGCAAAATTCCAGACTTAATATTCACCACGAACTTTTTTTTGACGAGTTAGTTCGTCAGGGCAGTGAAACTCCTGCTGGCAAGGAGGTATAAAAACTTCGTTTTCCGAACAACCTGGCTATCGAGTAAGATACTGAGATATTTTTACTCAAACATTAGATCCGTGTTCATCAATGTGCTTCACAACGGCGTGTATTTGGCAACACTGCAGGTTTTTAGATACCTTCTGTTTAGATATGGTTTCTTAAAATCATCAAAAGTGCCTAACAACCTGGTACAAAAGTAATGTGCTTAGCATATTTGGTGAAATCCTGTGCCAAAAGCTAGAAGTGTTGTGGTTGTATAACGAACACGTTTCGTTTCTCAAAACATAAGTTGGTGATAGCACCGATAGAGTAAAAACATAACTGAGGGACACTCAAAGCAAAAGTCCTTGGTTGATGTAGTGGACAGATCACCAGGCCCCGGCAAGGTAATTAGGAATGTGAATTTCACCTGAAGTACCGTGTTTTGCTCTGATCTCAGAATCCCTGTGGTTATGCTTCAAACCATATCCTTTCTTGTAATGAGGAAAAGGAGAATTTGCAGAAAATTGAAGTGAATCTTGAAAGCGGCTACTGTTTTCCCATCGTGTGACTCCTTTTAGGGTTATGTCGCGTTTAAGTTTTGTTAGGTATTTTAACGGCGAGCATTCGTATTGATAATAGTATTTATAGTGATAGTGTGAACAGTTATAGTGTGCGCACAATTGATCGAAGGTGCCAAGAACGAGAACCTTGTTGTGAAAGGTCCCATTCGCCTTCCGACAAAAGTACTCCGTATTACAACTCGCAAGACTCCTTGTGGAGAGGGTTCCAAAACTTGGGATCGCTTCCAGGTTGGCCTTCAGAAGTTATTGCTATCCAAATTTGAACTTTTTGCTGCTGTGTTGTCGATGTCTTAACTTATTTTAACCATTCAGATGCGCATTCACAAACGTCTTATCAACCTCCATACTCCTGCGGATCTCCTGCGCAAGATAACCTCGATCTCCATCGAGCCTGGAGTTAACGTTGAGGTTACCCAAGCTAACTGAAGAAGCAGAGGTGGATAGAACTAGAACTTGTTTGGCTGCCTTGTTCCTTGTTTTTTCGTCATGCAAAACGTTTTGTTGTTTTGTTTTCATGTGTGGATGATGTTAAAGAGTGTTCATTCCTGCGATTCTGGAACGTTGTTCGTACAAGTGTTCTCCACATTTCCAGGCTGTCCTGGGTGGGTCGAATTCTGAGGAAATTCGGATGCTATGAAATATTGGCTTGTACACTGTTGTTATCGGAAATGCTAGAATCGCATTCATTAGTCACAAATGAAATGTAGCCTAGAATTAGTTTTGGAATTGAGAAGGAAAGGCACGCTTGTGACAGAGGATAGGGCTCTCAGCGTTGGTCGACCACTTAGAGACGCGTCATGTATTCGGCTTCATTAAGCACCGTTGAACGTGATTGAATGCATATCTAGGCTTTGCATTAATTCGCGGCGGCCTGCTTATGTATCGAGCTAGCGCTGCTGTCCTCTCAGTCAAGTCTGGTGCCAAATTACCGACCCCAAAGGGATGGAACGCTTGGTGAGCCTGTGGCACGGGGATCGATCTAATGTGTATTACGGGAAGTCTCCGACCACTGTGAAATACGCGCTCTTTTGCACTTGTGGCATTCATATTTATTCCAGAGAACTATTAAAACAAAGCTTCGGGATCGAATGACCAATTCTCGAAAGCCGTCTTTTCCTCAGTGTTGTGTTACCGTCTGTCCATCGTGAGGTTAGATGGTCTAATGTTCTAAGGCAAATCACTTCCATTTGGAATCCGTATAAAATTTTGTTCTCCCCAAAAATTACATCTTGAGTACATAATCAAGAGACTAGTTGTTTTGAACACGTTTCTCGGACAATTGATTTTAAAAAATACGAGCACTGTTTGTGATGAGTACAGAAACCTTGCGAAATTCAGGATTTGATTTCGATTCTGTCTAGTATAGGCGGACAACTGTACTGGGATTTGGTTGTGGCTCAAATAAAGCCTAATTGGATTGGAAAGAGGGTTGTGCATTCCCATCTTACTCCATGGTTTTATATGGATACTGCTCTAGAACATGGTAGTCAATGAAGGAGATATTACGCAGGCTGTTCTGGTTGCAATCAGGATTCTCGACATTCTGCCTGAGAGGTTGGACGTAGTACCTGGTCTTTGTAAACCCAACAATCTTTGTCTCCGTTATGCGGTGCCGATTATTTCCGTCTATTTTCTAGAGCTTATGGCAACCGAATTTTAATTGGTATTTTATTTTGAGTCTTCCAACTTTTGGAAACCGGAGCCTACAGCTTTCGGTTTTCATGAGTTGTCTTTTTAACCGATTAATGAGTACATGGTAGTGAATTAAGGATTATATTGATGGTATGTTCATTTTTATTCAGATAGTCTCAGTGCAAGTACGAATTTTCGAGACCAGCCTAGTTGTTCCATTGAAACCATAGATTATGTCACATCACATTTTCTCATCATAACATATATTATCTCCGCTGTTCCCAGGTTCAGGTACCCAAGTGAAATTGTTTTTGTTCAACTCAATAGCATTTGGATGTTAAGTTTTCTCTGTCTTCTGCATGTTGGTGCATGTGCCGCAGTTGTTGGAGGTGCCAGTGCGACACACACATGGAATCGATCCCCACGCCCATGGTCCACCAAGCCCTTCATGTCTCCGGTGTGGGCAGTTGGTACCAAACTTGTGTGGGAGGATAGCAGCACTGGCTCGATACATCGGTAGGCCACCACGAGTAAAGGCCTGTGGCGCTCACAACTTTATATGAATACCAAGTAGTTGGGAATATTAGTCTGTACCTGCCACGTGGGTCTCCTGTGTGCTATTGAGCCGAGCGCCTTGAAGACACTGGGTTATAACTCTTATGGCTGCAGTAACAATAACAACAGTGCAATAACATCGAAGCGATTTATACGAGGCGGTTTGGAAGTGCGCTGGTTGAACGAATTGAACGAACTGGACGAGCACTACGAAATAGCAAGAAAACTAATCGGAGGGTTGCTAATATTGCTTCCGTGATGGGTGAGGCTTTCACAAAGGGAACTAGAGACAGTGCCTAGAGAGAGGTTCTAAAAGTTTCTCAGCTGATACAATGTTATAGAGTTACATCCACAGAAAGTTCTTGAAGTCTATACAACAACTTACACAGAAAGTACAAGTGGAAACGCTCAGCTGCTCGTACGAAAAGTTCATTGGAGCGGCAGATGCAAGAAAGTACACGTAGCTGACAGCTGCTCATTCATTGGCCGAACTGTGGGGTAAAGAAGAGCGGTTCATGCAAAGAAGCTTCAAAATCCCTTACCAGCCAGCTGCGAGACAAGCACATGAGGTGGTCGCTAATATAGAAGATTGGAACTATTTACGGAACTGATAATAACCACATTGATGCTGAGATAATTTCAACTTATTATTTACTACCTACAATTTTTAATGGAAAGGTATATTGCGGAATATAACTTCAATGATGCTGAGATATTTCCAAACTCCGGACCGCAGGTGTGTGCGATGGGGAACGAACGCGCTATTGCCCTTTCGTGGGGCCACACCATGCGGGTCCTTCGTTTCGCCTGTCTCTCAGCAAGTTTCTTATCTGATATTTGTGGAGTAGTTAATATAAGACATTGTATGCATTCAATCACCTCCAAAAGATGGTTTATGAAGTCGAATGCATGACGCTTCCTCTCAGGGCTTGATCAACGTCGAGAGATTCATCCTTAATAGCCTTTCTGCATGTTTCGGGTTTTGAGCTCCATGTTCTTGGCGAAAATGATGTCCCACTGCAGGATTATTCCGGTAGAATGCATGGTTTCGGTCGTTTTGTTTTCTAAATAGCTTCATAGATGTCCCTAATGACCAGTTTCAACAATTACCGCTTATTGGAACATCAAAAATTTTCGGAGCAAGTTTTAGGAGAGATTGGTAGCCTTTACCTATTATTCCTATAGAAATTCGTTTATCAACGTGCTCCCCTTGGTAGGCTCATTTTCCTTCCAAATAATGAGGTCAATTCTTTTAAAAGGATTTTCCTACGAGGTGATTTTTGTTTTCTAAATTTGTAGGTGCCTCTGCTGTTCACTTGTTCCAAACAGTTTTCAGTTGTACATGTTAATCACTATTAGAGCAAATTTCGAATTGTAGAGAAGAATGATTAGAATGACAGCCCATATCAACCCTTACCAAGACAACAAGAGCATATAACTCCCATGCAGTGTTTCTGAGGTGCAATAATTCATGTTCAGTAACTCGTTAAAAAATTTCTTAAATATGGAGTTAAATACCTTTAAGCAACGAGTGGTGAAAACCGGCACCGATCACATCAGAGGCAATTGCCTTTCTAACCAAGATCTTTTGGAATAAATGATGAAGGATGAATCGTTCGGCTTTCACCACCCCTAAGGAATGCGCGATGCAATTAACATCATTAAACACCATTAGAGGTGAATCAGTGAATATATGGCATGCAAAATAACTTGTCACGGAACTCCCTCACAAGGGAATCTCCTGGAAGTTAGTCACGAGGCAATGTGATGGGTCCACAAGAAGTGGGTGGAGGGTTAATCGCTGACGAAAAACGACTTTGTGCTTCACTGATGCAGGTGATCCAGGAGATGGTGTCGCTATTTGTGCTTGGTCTATTTGGCACGTAATTTCTGTATTTACGAAGACTTATTCATGCGTACGTGCGTGGGTGTATTCACGTATCAAAAAGTATCAAAAAGCTAAACACAGTAACATAAACGGGCCTCATTCCCCTGACTCCGAAAAAGCCCCGAATTCGGCAGCGTTGAGTAGGACAAGTACGGAGAGGCCGCTAAAATCTCGGGCCATTCTGCACTGCCTAAATTGACGATCTGTACCAAAGAAACACGCATGTTTGCATTTGCATATTTGCATGAGTCCTTGGTGGAAGTTTTGATCGCGCAGACAAGAAAGATAAGGTGCAACGTTATCAGACTGTCTGGAGACAGGAAGACTATAACTATTCAACGCCGCAAAAGAACTGTTTCACGGAACATGCGACGGTTCAGAATTCGGCGGCGTCGGCGTTCCTGTCAACACGTTGGCCATGAACATCGACTCATTTGAAAAACTAGCAACCCAAATCGGACGTTCACGACTGAAAAGATGTTATCAGCAAAGAGAAGATGATGTATGGAGGATGGCAACAAGAATTTTTTTGTGAGGTGGTATCACCTTGTCTCACCTCTCTTTTGACGTCGATATTAATCTCGTTAATATCGTTGTAGAATGGTGAAATTTTTGTGGCGAAACTTTTATACAGCTCTCAAAGAATCTCTATATAATGAGTAGGGAAGTTCTAGGTGTTCAGAGTTTCAATGACTATCTCAACTGATTCACAAGCCTTCCTCAAGTCGATTAAAGTGAGAGAGAACAGTCTTTTCTACTCCCACGATACTTCCGTGAGTTTTGTTATCGTGTGTATGTGGTCTATCGCACTGAATACTTTTTCGAAACCATGCTTCCGCACATGGCTGTCCATTCGATCAGTATTTTAACAATCCTGTTTAGGATGGCGCTAGAGCAAAGTTTGTGGAGGACAAACAGTAAGTTGATTGGGCGATAATTGCTGAGATCGTGGAAGTCACCACTTTTGAACAATAGCACGGTGTTGCCGGTCTACCACCTACATTCAGAAGGGTAACGTGTGAAGAGTCCAACCAGTGTGTTTACGGGGACTGGCGGGTGGCTTTTCAAGTGTTCTTGTCCAACTAGTTGTCGTTCGATTTCGCCTACAAAATAGCATGTCGGAATTTGGAAGTGAACACCAGTGGTACGACATATTCACCCATTATTTCTCATGAGGGCAGGAGGTTGAAGCAATCTCAGTACTATTCGTGAATGATTTTCTCCATTGCCTTTCTGGACGCTGTAACTATTTCGTCTGGGCGTCGGAGTGCAATAATCTTGGTTTTATAATTGGCGAAGCATCTGTGGGGTTTGCGAATACTTTTCCCAGCTTCTGCAGCTTCGACCATAAATGCTGTTCTTCTCTCTTTAAGATCTTTTTTTATCGCCTGTCTATATTGTTTTGCAAGTTCGGATGTGAGTTGGCGGTTGCCTTTACTTCGGGCAATAACAGGCTGGCGTATCAGCTCGAGTGTTTCTGGAGACAGACGTCTCTCGGTGGCTTTCGAACTCTCAACATTCACGACCGACTTTCTATGAACCTCGGCATTGATCAAGTAATCCTCCGTATTCTTGTTCAGCAATCGCGAAGTTGTTATACAGCATACATTTACTTCCATAGAAAAACGCACAATACAATACAACAGTAGCTGACGTTTCGGCAGTATCGCCTTCTTATGAACCTGGAAGGGTATACTGACAGACAATTTATTAGGCCAAACACTTCAGTAACACTTACAAAAAGACGAAAAACTCCATGGCAATTACATGATCAACAGCTTCTCGAAAAACTCACCGCTTTTTTATATGACTTCCAATGAGGAAGGTTAGAACAGATGATTATAGACGCAAATGATTGGTGACTCCGCCACCCCACATCAGAAATTGATCCAAAGATACGGGGCCAGGTCTCGCGTAACCTCTAGGCATTCCTCCCTGCTATTAACCGCGAGATTTTTGGCATTTATCCAAAAAGCCTCAAGGAGTTTTCGCGTTGGTGTCTTAGTCTCCTATGCGAGGATATTGACTTTAACTTCGAAATCGTTTCCGCTATGCTTTTGTATCCTACGCTTTCCTAGTGGGGTACTTTGTCTTACTTTTCGTTTGCCATCTAGGTGTTCTTTTATACGGATACACAAGGGTCTGCTCGTTTCGCCAATATATTGATCTCCGCATTCTTTGCAAGAGATCAGGTATATCGTACCTGAACTCATGCAATCACCGTCCCTGCCGAAAAGGCAAATTACACAATTTGTTGTTTCGCACAGACGGTCATACAAGCGGTTACGAACTAATTGACGGCGAAGAGTATTCGGTGGTATTTCAATTATCGCTACCGATTCCTCTAGACCTGGCCTTTTTAGGCATCGTTTTATAGCTATGCTTACTTCATCGCTAATAAAGGGCAAAATAAACGGGACCTTCTTTTGGCCAAGTGTTTCGTTTCGGCGCGTCGCTCTCCTTCTGAACTTATCTCCTGCGGTAACTACTTCGTAGCCATCGGAGATGGCTATTTGCCGAGCCAACTCACGTGATTCTTCCTTTAGTTCTCTGGCTGTGCACACAAAGATAGCTGTCCGAAACATATTTCTCACAAGCGCCCTCTTTGTGTGTGATGGATGGGAAGAAAGGAAATGGACCAGGATGTTTTTGTTATTTGGTTTTCGGTACCACTTTGTCATGTAACCGCTATTTGATAAGTTGATTTGAACGTTAAGGAATGGAAGCCAGGTCTCTTTCGGTTTCTCCCGGGTGAACCTAATATACTCAGACTGCTCATTCAATAATTCAAACCATTTGTCCATCTCCTCCTGAGTAGAGAAGATGACAAAACAATCATCTATATACCTGCAGTAGAATTGTGGCCGGAGGTCGATAACCGGGGCTTCTATTCTAGACATGAACGCAATGGAGACAGTTGGTGCCAACCGCTGTCCCAATGCCAGCCCTCTCATTTGCGTGTAATATTTCCCAGAGCATCTGAAGATCGAGCAGTTTAGGCACTCTTTTAAGAGAGCCATAAGCTGCTGAATAGACAAGCCATGCATTAGTATTCATCCTTCATGTTTAACAAGAAGTTCGTGGATGGCTTGCATTGCGGAGTCATTCGATACGTTGGTGTAGAGCGCGGAAACATCGAAAGACTCCATCACGCACGCGTTGTTAGGAGACGCGTTACGTAGACGTTCTAGGAACATTTGGGTGTTCGTGAGATGAGGTGGGATATGGCTAAGCAGTTGCATAAGTATTTGGCCTGAAAACCATGCTATTCTATCGGTTGGCCCATCTACACAGCTGATAATGGGTCTAACCTTCTAGGAGAGTGGATTGGTAAACGCAAGATCAGCAGCTGATACTAACTTATGTGTCTTAATAAGTAAGTATGAAACGGGACATGTTGGTCATATGTGCCAAGTCGGCGCAGCAGAAACAAAGAGTCCTCCCCTGTATCCATCTGCGTCTCAGGGAAGCAAAGGTCGCTTTTGGTCCGCTATTAACCCCTATCCGTCACTTGAAGAAGCACAACATTGCCTACTAACAAACCGGCATAAGATCCTTCTATGAGGGAAATCCGTGATTTGTAGGAGATTCCTAAAGGGATATGTTTATTTATTACGCCTTCGGAAACAATATAAATTAATGAGGTTTCCGGAAACATGTTCGGCAGTGGTTTGGTTGTTGGAGGCTTTTAGAGTACATTTCTGTTGAGACACTCTAAAGGGTCTAATTCCATAGCAGTCGATGGGAATGTTGGCTGATGAGGAAGATGAGGAAGGGCTTTGATCTCAGTTCTTTCAATTTTTAAGTGTCATTCGAGCAATATGACGCCGTGCACCGTGATGAAGAAGTTGCAGTTGCTCCAGCTGCATGTCCTCTACTTGGATATTTGGGCTGTCCGCCTTCAAGAGTTCTGCTAATGCCAGCACATCTTCCATCTGTTTCTTTGACTCCCAGTCGTCGTCCATGATGGCGATTTGGTTCGAGAATGGTAGCAGGCATGAGAATTTACCGTGACCTTTAGAATAAGTGCAGCTGCGAGTAAATCTGTTTGACTTTGCTTACGAATACGTCAGGCCAACGTGTCGGTACTTCGTCCTGGGAGAATACTGTATATTCACAGGGTTCACTCTACAGTTGTTTGCATCCATTTGTCGTTTATTCTTCTCATTATGTGATCGGCTTATCTATATTTCGCTATCGGTATGTTTCCTGCTTTGTCTCGAAGATGAGCCAGATTTTGAATTCTAGAGTTTCGTATTCCAGGTACAAATTATGTGTGCCGAATATATTTTGTAAGACATTACTGAAGCGCTCCATGCGTAGTGTGCAGTATTCTTGACGTAGTTGAAGTATCAAACCATGTTTCCGCTACATAACGGAACGTTGGAAGTACTGTTGAAATGGAAAGGTGAGAACAGAGTTTTCTATCCGTTAGTTGATGGGTTTCCTCTTTGAGTGGCTCAAAAGTGGCCCATGTTGTCTGTGATACATGCTGATATGACAGCTTTACTCATTACGCTCAATTAAGCGTTTGTCAAAAAATGCGATTACTACTACATTGAACCGAGCTGTAAAAGATAATGTATGATGCCGAATCAAAATGCTAACATTGACAGGCTAGATGTTGACGTTCGAAACGCTTCTCGTGAAAAGACCAATGAAACTTCTGGACAGAACGCAATCATGGAAAAAATCTGGAAGAAAAACGGTGCTTCTAAATTTTAGTCCATAGATTTGCACATTAATTAAATGCTGTGTTATTGATGTTAAAAGGTTCGACAAACAGAAGAAGTGCCCGTTGATAGGGGGTAATTTTACTATTTTGATTTGTCAGTCAACAATATTAGAATAAGGAGTTTTCAGCGTTGCTTCTTCTATGACGTTCGCTCGCTGAGCAGAATCCGAGTTGATGGATCTTCAGCGCTGCGTTTAGCGATGACCCATTTCGAAAATTGGGCTGGAGACGGCCAACTGGCGTCGGCGAATTCGGCCTCGTGAAACGAGTCCCAGAAGAAAGTGAGAAGAACGGAACGAAATGTGAATTTCTAGTGGTTAAGGATATTTATTTAGCTGTGTTATTACTTTAAAAAATTACATCTAATGCAAATAAGTATTATGAAACAATGTAGATTCGACAGCCTATGAACACAAGGTGTTTGGAAAAAGTGGAAAGAAGAAGGGAAAAGCGGTATGGAGAGGCTATTGAGGAGAGTTTTGCTACTTTCAAGAAACACTGAACTAGCTACAAAATCGATCATATGCTATAGAGATGATCATCCCTATTACCTGTCATTAGCATATCTTTTTAGCGTTTTTTTACTCCAATCACCAAACATCACCTGTGAAAATAAATATATAAGTTTCCATTCGAAGAATCCATTGCTATTTGTTTTAGATGAGTATGGACTTGGCTGGATTAGTTATCAACTCAAGCATTCTGCCTACCTCACCTAACCGTTTGTACGTATTGCAGAACTTTTTGCTACTGAATATACTAGAAACTATTTGATAGTCCGAAACGACTAATAAGGGTAGATCTCATGTGTTTCTTGTTTGAAATGTAGCGAAAAAATTAACCCAGAGAGAGTTTGTCACTTACCAACAAACTAAGCAAGTGGATCCGACTTCATCAGCACTCCTGTCTCATTGGCTCCTTAGTCTTAATTACGTCCAGCCCTTTCAAGCAGCTCAGTGGAATTTAAATCAGCGTGAAGGTCCTCAATAATAATATAGGTGCCTCACCTTGACAGGTTTAATATAGGTCCTCAATAATAATATAGGTGCCTCACCTTGACAGGTTTCTATTGCGCCCAATACTGCCTGCTGGAAATGTTTCCTAGTTTCTAAATGTATTACAAAAAACATAACGAATATAAAAAGGAATAGGAGATGTGATAAGAAATAGGATGTAACAGTTATAAGACAGCAACTAAATGTACGAAAAAAACTAAGAACGTGCCAAATGATGACGCTACGTTGACCAGCGAATGAGACGAGAAATTCCTCCCTTAGATTAAACATCTTAAACAATTATAGAAAATGTGACCTTGTTTTGTCACTATGTGATGCTGTTTTAAAATGATAAAATCCTAATGATTTCACAACCTCGGTAGATCGTCAATGAATTTTCAGCTTCATAGTGCGACGCGAAAAAGTTTAATTGAAATCCGGTTTGACCGTGGGTTGGCCCGGATTTGCTGCGGCGGCGTCGTCCAGGATCTTTTTCGTGCGCAGAAGGATTAGCTATCGATTTAATGGAAGGATCGGGTACGTTCATACTACTGCTTCTTAACTTCTGAAAACCACTACCTTCTAACAATGCTTGCCGTTTATAAGTCCGTTCAGAGACGAACAACAGCATGTGCGATATGTTACGAGAGGCGTTTTCAGCAACTGTTGCACGTGACTACGAAAAGTAAGAAAGTCGTTCTCAATTTTAGACTAGAGTTTTCATCACTGTATGTTTAATTTTTTTACTCTCCATTTCTTTTTCTGTTATCCTGAAACATTATGGATCTTTCGCAGTTTAGCGCTTCGGGATAATTTCTGAAAATAGCAATGATTACAGAGATCTAGACTAAGACTTGTGATTTCGACTGCAGCACTGCTTGACTGGGTTTAATGTCGATTTATGCTTTCCATACCATTCCATTTAGTTGCTGATAGTACCTAGAGAGTTAAAATATGCCTGTGAGAAATGCAGAAGGCTACACTTGGTGTGGTGGATAGCACGTGCGGCCTTGAGAAGAGTCCTCGCTGGTTCGAAGCCCATTTGAGATTCCGAGTTTTGATCATAGCCCAGCATCCCTGTGGTTGTATTTCGCATAGTGAGCTACCGTGGAGAAAGAATAGGCAATAAATAAATGTTAAGGCATTGTAAACTATGACTGTTTTATGTGCGGTAGTTATCCTTCAATACTCATTGTTACGATCTATCACATGTCCCTAATTTGGGACCACTCATTAGATCTTAGCTGTGGAAATGACTTCTAAGGTGTTCCTCTGGAAAGTGATTTCATTGTGATTTCTGACCTGTATATCAAGTACGAAAAATATTCCAGCTTTCTTCTAATACATAGGGAAATCCACTAATATTTACATATCTGACCGTATGGTTAACATTGTTTGAAATAACATGAGTTCACGCGTCTTTGCTTTATCTATTTCTTCTATATCTTTGTTACCATTTTTCATGAAGCTAGCCAGTTTGTTGTATGATGATGTATACGAGTGCCTTCCCTGACCCAAGGTTACAGTCCATTTACCAATACAGCACGTTAACAAAGGTATAACTCATGACGTTTACTTTTTGAAAATAGTATTCCAGGAAAAGTAATATCGTTTTTTCAGGATCTGCTAAATTGTTCTATTTATCATCCTGTTGTTGGCTCATCTATTCACATGACGGCTCCATTCATTTACCACTTTCTATTCATATTCTACGGGATCTCGAACACTGGCCGTTTTGCTGTTCCAATTACGTGGTCCAGTAGAAAGCTGTGTATATAGCATGTACTTCATAACGAATTATTATTTGTTATACCCACATTAAGGGCGCGTGTGGCGCAGTGGTTGGAGGCGCCACTGCGACGCGCACGTGGAATAAGCCCATGGCCGACTAAGCCCTCTATCACTCCATGGTCGGCTAATTCGTGCTAGACTTCTCTGGGAGTATAGAAACACTGCCTCGACACATCGGTAGGCCACCTCCAGTCATTGTAAAGGCCAGATATGCATTCAATCACCTCCAACGATACATAATGAAGTCGAATGCATGGCGCATCCCTCAGGGATTGATCAACGCCGAGAGCTTTATCCTTTATCCTTTATAACCCACATTGCTTATTACGAGAACTCTGAGCATGTGTTAAATTCATTGTCCTTTAGCCATCTGTTTCATTTCTTTACTTCACTAGGGGTCATTCCATTTCCACTTCCTCACTATTCCTACTGTTATTTAACTTTTTATTCACTCCATCAGTATTTTTGAAGTTTGGTTTCCTTTACACGACCCTTTATTCACATCTACTATACGGATCCTGGCACTTCTCCCACTCGATTTGTTTCCTCGCATCCATCATCCACAACGGTTTTTGTAGTTTTCCGTGTGCGTTCAGCTAATAGTTGAGGACTTGAAACATTAGGTTGATTTCAAAAAAAAAAAGATCAATTTTGTAACCGACCGCCGTTTAACCTCATTAGTACGTGTGTTTATGATTTTGAGTATACACGAGGTTGATAAACTGTGGACTATCGACGTGGACCATCAGACTGTGGATCGGGTCTGATGAGGACGAAACCGTCGAAACGCTAGCCGAATAAACACCTTTGAAAACTGAATAGTTGATCATCCGGATTAAACTGTGAGGTTGAAGACACATGGCTTCGTGTACTGAACTTCCTGTCACTCTTGGAAGTCAGTACCAGCAGAATATGTTTCATCACCTTCAAAAAATTTTGAGTTAGAATCATAGTACTGTTATATCTCAAGATCAAAGTCTTTTCATATTAGCCTAGGACACAGTTTAACCAAACCTCATTCAGCCGATAGAGAAGCTGAGATCAGGCGGCGATTACTCATTTAAGTGTGTGCTCTATGTGGATCCACCTAACTTACTAAATTAACGTTCGATGTTAAAATCTCAGCTGGCTGCGAATCATGAAAAGGAACTGCTTTCTTATCTGCAGTTTTTCATCTGCATCCAACGTAATTTTACATTTTAAAAGTTTTCGACTACGCAGACGGTTAATTTAAAACTTCTACAACACTGAATTTTAATCTAATTCTTGTTATCTGTACCTGGCTCAGACGTCTAACTACTTGTTTTACCTTTGTGCAGACTAAAGATAGCCCGTAGACTATCAGAAAGCTTTGTTAAATCGTAAACTGATCTCCCAATATGAAATCAATAACACTTCTACTTTTCTCCGTCTCCACGGAAAACAATCTTTGTGCGAAATAGTAGCCAAGGTAGAAATATGAGTCATTTTTATGAATCACACGGGTGGACGTTGCTGACCAGTCCTTGGAAGCCAACAGATCGCATGCCAAGACATGAAGTGTACAGGAAGAACATGATGCTCCGAAGAATCTTTCAATGCAACAGCAATCACGCCCATCTACATTGCACAAAAATTCGCTGCTGGTATGGAAAAAAAAAGCATCAGATACGTAAGCAATCTCCTTCGTCCACGACAAGGTTACTTCTCACTCTGTTATTCAGCATACACTCTTTGCACACTGATGAGAGTTTTTTGCACACCAGGTGGACTTTTTAAATAACACACTTTTTGCCATCTTCTACTTCTTCCGTGCTATCAAGAACCATCTAGGGAAAACACCCTCGTACTGAAATAAGTCTGAGTTCTTGTTCTGCTACTTACATTATTTCGTCATAACCCAAGTCAGGGCGCATGTGGAGCAGTGGTTGGAGGCGCCACTGCGGCACGCACGTCAAAATGCGCCCATGGCCCACCAAGCCTTCCATCCCTCAGGGGTCGACAAATTGGTACCAGACTTGTCTGGGAGGATAGCAGCACTGGCTCGATACATCGGCCGGCCACCGCGAGTCATTGTAAAGGCCAGATATGCATTCAATCACCTCCAACGATGCTTAATGAAGTCGAATGCATGGCGCATCCCTCAGGGATTGATCAACGCCGAGAGCTTTATCCTTTATCCTTTTAACCCAAGTCATGTCCAAGATATTCCAAAGCTACCGTTTACTTGTGTAAGATGCGATGACGGTGACCGTGTTTTGAACTGAATTCTAATACCGATGAGCAGGTCGTATTTTGAAAAACTTGCATAAAATTTTGCTGAAATTTTTGCTTAGTTTGATTATATACTAATTACGATTTAAGCATCATCTGTAGCATGTCTGTGCTCCCGTTGATCACTCCATGAGTCGAGCGGACGCCAATAAAAACTCTATTTAAAGATGTGGATTTCTATAGATGTGTTGCTTGTCTCTGTATCAAATGTAGCACAGTGGGTTTTGTTCGCTCTGTGAATTCGTTAAGCAATTATGTCTTTACTAGACGATCTTTGTGAAGCATTTGCCGTTGCGAGGAACGCAGTCGCTAACGACTCTTGTCCATCGGTTGTCGTTCAGACGCTTTACCTGTTCGGCCAGATTTTTGACATTTTGAACTGCATAATAACGTCTTTGACCTCTGTTCGTTAATGCAGTCGGAACTTGTTATTTCCTCTCTCACCCGCTTAAAGGCAAAATCGCCGAAGCGTCAGCAATCTACCTAACAATCTAACAACAACAACAACGACTAATACTAACCTCGCATCAGCTAAAGAAGATCACTTTATATGATCATATGAATGAATATGTCAACTATCTATGCCGAGGCTTATAAAAAGTCGGTCTTTTGAGTTATTATAGGAACTAAAAGTAAAACGGATCAACATGGCGTTACTAAGTTAAGGTGACATAATATAATCGGTTCTATATCACGTTTTCGATCGTGTTAGCGACTTCGGTTCAATACCAGGAATGTTTAATCCTAATTTCAAGATCAACGAATTTAAAGAAACGACAACTGATGTGTTTTCAAGCATGATAGAACATCATATTTTTCGCGCTGCACGGATCTTGCGCTTCCTTCATTCGATTTCTTTCCTGACATCCATCATCCACGAAGTTCTTCCAGCCTTCTTGCATGTGTTATCGGATACTAGTTGAGGGTTTTCGTTTTATTATCACTGAATGCTGGTTAAGTAGATTCTTTCTGGAATCCTGAGATTGCCGTGGTGGAGCTTGCCACGTGACTTGGAGACCATAAGCTTCGTGATATGATATTCATGAGACGGCTCTTGGAGACATCCAGACAAAACTGGCAGCAGGTTCGCAACCTCGGAGAGATGAGAGGCTTGGTGGGTTCGGAATAGGTGAAACCAGCGTCCGGTTAGGCATACTACCCTTGAAGAATGTATGCCTCTCTGAAATCTGCCTCACACTACTGGAAGATCTCATCATTGCGTTAAAGCAACGAGCTTTGATCTGGTAAAAGTGCCAACCATTACAGAGCAGTGTCGGTGGTGCGGTGCGCTGTGGCAACAGACTATGCGTTCGGAGTCGACGACTTGGAGCTGATGGACCACGTTTACGCTTGCATTCTCAATACGTCGCACTACGATGAAAGCGTCATTGAGGTCGGTTTTACATTGAACAATAAAAAAAAAGGAAAACCCTGAAGAGCTTGCTAATCCGATACTTTTCTCGAGTTTTTTTTTTTGCATAACCCTTACAATTCTTTTTGCTAGGGTACAAGAGAAAGAATTTACTCAGATCATGAGTGTCTGTTGAGTTACTTTTGGTGGTTAATGTAATATCGAGTTAACTTATATACTGTAATGTACTGAAAAATGTTCCATAAACCATTCAGATTTAATAAAATACTTCTGCCGTTTTGAATCATGTTTGGTTTTCGAAATGGCACTATGGTTTGTCTACTTAACGAAGTAGTCAAACCTAGGTATGTTGACAGACGTTAGTGATAATTGAGATCTTTAGACATCAAAAGAATCGGATGCTCAGTAAGTACTTTTAGCTGCTCACTAATTGCTTTCTAACCATCTTTAGGTGTGTTGGGAGTGGATTGACGCGTTGGAGCGCCAACCCCGACTCAAGGACGCTCGCGTCGTGTCCAGTTCCCAACTGAGCATCTACTACGCATATCATATGGTACGCTTCTCAGTCTATTCAGTGTCATATGATTCTAGGTCGTCATTAGTTGTAGATCAGGTCTCTGTGTAGTAGGCGTTATAGAGTTTGGAATTGTGTAATTGAAAATTAAAAATACTGCTATTGGAGTTGACCGATATCATAGATTTGTCCACGCTCGTATTTTTCGAGTTCAGTGACACTACGACGTCAGACTTCGTCCCTGTTGTGACTAGTGCGACAGTTTATTGACGAATAATTGTTTTATCTTACACAGACCCGTCACTGTTTTGCCAACCAGGAAAGCACCGAAGATTTTTCGTCAATTGAGGGTCAGGACCGTTCTGTATCGTTACAATGTTTGTCGGCACACATAGTGTCTGAATGGAGGAGCTTTTATTACAAAGGAAATTTTCTGCGCTTCTTAATATTGGAGGTCGTCTAAAGCAATAAATTCGGTTTTAGCCTAGCTGGCCTAAATACGATTCTCCTATGCGATTTTTAAGTTGTAAAAAACACACGTCAACGAGTAGAATACTGAAGGAAATCGGTTAAACAGTAATCATGGTTTAAGCCCCGCATGTTATGACAAAGGTATTACAGTATTATAGTCAATACGGAGGAAGGCAAAACGTGTAGAAAACCGCTAAAACGTTAAGCAAACGTATCCTTTAGTTGAAGTCATTCTGAAACTTAGTTCCGAAGTTCCGTTCACATATCGTAACCCTTGAATACTCTTGAGTAAGCCGAACTGTGGCGAACAAATCATATTCATATCGCATCCAGAGTATTGGGTATCTGCATATAGTTTCCGTTATACCTTGTTTTATGCTCTTTTCTTTCAAAGAGATGAGTACTGTTTTGAAAGTACCGTAGTTTGCCTTTGGACGTCTTGAAAAATACTGAGCAGTTAAACATTAATCTCTATGCCTATTTTGTCAACTAAGCTGTTTATCCGCTCCTAATGGAGCACAGATATAGGCTAACACTTCAACCATGTCAGGGGTTCTGTTCACCAAAACACTCAAGGTATGTCATTGGAACAATACAATAGTATGGTCCAATAAGCCGGACCACTTTATTTAGACTGTCAGTGAGTATCTCGCGTGTGATCCAATGAATGTGCGTAAGATTCAGACTTGAAAATTTAAGAAAATTAGATGGAAGTTGGACAAGAAAAATGACTTACTGAGCATTCCGAGATTTGTAAAACAAGAGGAAGGTGGACACATACAGCGTTCATGAAGATCGCCTGTATTTATCTATGCTTATATTTGCAGATGGTCAAAGGGAAGTCAGACTAAAGTGCATCATGCAACCGTCCATCATAAACGATGGCTGCAAGTGAACGATGAAGAATTGTTGAAGACCAGTGAAAATAGGCCTTCAGAATGTATTTGTACATAAAATATCAAAATAGAAAAATGTTTACAAATCAAGATTGGTTGCAGAGCAGTAGGAAAAGCTACTGCTGATAACCACTAAGTATGATTTTTCGCATTTTTAACTACTAGCAAATTTCTATCTGCCCTTTGTACCACATTATGTCTCCTGATATTCATCAAGTTTAATAAAACCTGGCCGACGCGAAGTATTTATTCGCTCCTGTTTTGCCAAAGTTATATAGTGAGAGCCACTAGATTCATGAACTCGTAACTGCACCAGAAGTCTCTCATGAACTCTGAGCAAAGATCCTCTTCATACTGTGTGCTGGAGATCTCGTGGAATACATTCGCTGCGGAGTTCTATCCAGCCTTTGCTGTTAAAATCTGCCACTCTATGGACCAACTATGTTTCTATTATGCTTCATGACATATCGCAGCGTCCCTAATCTTCTGTCCTCGATTCGAGCCGGAAATCCTGTCTTGTTTCTGTGATGTAAGATAGTTCATTGTCTCCACACTACGTTTCACAGTAGTGGTCGTTATCACATCACATGTTTACGCTACGTCGAGGTTTCCGAGGCAACTGAAAGAGCAGAAGGAACTATGGAACTCAAAAAATTGGTCGCCTAGCTGGTTTTTCTTGGTTTTGCTCTATATTTTCTCACTCCCATGCATTCCGAAATCTGCTGCACTCAACCTATAGCAATGGTGAAGTTAGTTTATTACCATGGCGTTTTGTTAGTGGACATAGATATGACATTATTTTAAGAAATTCATCCCAAGAGAGTATTTAGGTAAAGAAAGCGCTGTTGAAATTGGCCAAAATTCGCGTTACGCTTAGCTAATGCTTAACCTTACAAGTGTAATTTACTAACAAGATAAAAGTACTAAAGCTGCCAGTTATTGGGGTTTTCGAGCTTTGAGATGAATAATTAAGGCAAGAAGGATGGAACCTCTCTTTTCACGTCAGTGGTGATGTCTTTGCACAAGATATTGCTGTTGAAAATCTGCCTTGTAGCACACGAAGTACCTTTGTGTACTTACAGTTGGTAAAGACATTTGTGACTGGGCAGAATAGAACCATAGCAAGTCTGTCTATTTTTTTTTCGTTACAGCTAAGTGATGTCTACGAGAAGCCACCCTGGTATTCCTATAGTGTAAAGAGCACCTAGTTCATATAAGCGACTAGAAACCGCCTTCTAGGCAGCCTCCAATCAGCGTACTGCATAGCAGTCGACATGCACAATTCACCCAGGATTGACTTTCTGTTAACCTCGGCATTGGATTATGAATTCGTCGTTTTCTTTCTCATCAATCGCGAGGTTGTTAAACAGCATACATTTACTTCCATACAATAACACACATACAACACAATCGTAGCTGACGTTTCGGCAGAATCGCCTTCTTCAGAGCCTGGAAGCGTACACCAATACGCAACTTACTAGGTCAAACACTTCAATAACCCATACAGAAAGATGAAAATCTGAGCGGTAATTACAAGATCTACGGCTTCTCGAAAAAACCCACCGCTTTTTTCATCTGTCTTCTACCAAGGAAGAACAGCCGCTCAGAGTCGAATATGGTTGACGACTGCAGCACCCCCGTCAACGATCGATGCGAAGGTAAGGGGCGAGATCACGCGTGATCTCGGGGTATTCCTCCCTGCTATTCATTGTTGGAATGCACAATTCAATTTATGCACACGCAAACAAGGGTATTAACCTATGCATGAATGTTGTCAGCGGTGGTAGAAGTCAATTTGGAGAAGCAGAATGGACTAGTCTGTTCCATGAATCTATTTGTCTTAGTATTAGCACAAGTAATTTTAGATCAGCATTTACGCTGTTGTTCGCCATTTTATACGCTTTGGATAACCACGATGCATTTATGTGGTGCATCGAGTGCACTGTTGGAACTTTCGTAGATGTCCATGGATCATTTACCGACTTACATAGAAACTAAGATTCTCTACCTTCGTATGTTGCGTGGACTTCAGCTCTATTATTCATTTCATAGGCTTTTAGCCACTTTTCATTACAGTGATTATGCCCGTGTATAGGAATGGGGTGCTAGTCGAAGATCTATTGTTTTTCTATTGGCACAATGAGTGTTGGTCGAACGTTTGTCTTCTCTGGGACACCGCAGTAGTCGTGATACGGCCTATTCAGATGTTCAGACATTTCCTATCTTTTTTGTGCCAGAGGGATCTTTCTTTTCTTCCGAATAGGCTTTTTTTCAAGACGGTTGACATTGTTATAATTAGGGTGATTCCTGTGATTTAATGGACTGAATTGTCGAAAACGAAGTGTTAATAGGGCGGGTCCAAAAATCATGAAGCAAATAAAATTATAGAATTGCGCAATTTTCCAGCAGCTCTTGAATTTTGATTTTCTGTTGAATTACGTCATGTTCGATTTTTTAGAAATATACCCAGTAATGGTCATATTTCTATACTTAGATGTTTAGATTTCACGAGTGCAGGAGCGCATGCCGCGTCGTGCGAGCCATTCCCAGTTACGTGCAGACGCTTGGCGAAGGGTAAAGCGAAGCTTCGAGTGAGTGTTCCTATTCAATTCATATGCTGTAGGTGCGATATTTTTGTTTCTCTTAGTCTGATTTCGTTCCTAGCTACCTTTGGTCTGCAGCTGTGCAGTTGTGGAAGCCTTTTGAACTGGATCGACTAGACATTCTTTGTAGCTGGTCCTATTTGGCACTCCAGTTTTCGGATACCGTTGATGACGATACAATGGAACTTATCGAGGTATTTAAAAGAACCTTGAGTTTTTTCCAGCAACTTCTGATGTTGACATTAGTGCTAATGAAAATGTAATACATAATATCTTTCCGCTTGTAATACTTGCATAGACGTTTATGCTTCAGCAAATGTCTTGCTGTTCTTTACATCTGTTTCCATATAAGGTTTATATTTTCATCGGATCAAGGATTATAAAGATTCTGTTACCAGTACTGTTATAAAATTCTGAAGGAAGGAGCTATTCTCTACGTTGCTTCGAATCTTTGGAATTTTCGAAAAAAAAAGTTCGGATCAAAAAGAGTGTGGAAACAGAATACGGATAGAAAGACTAAGGCTATGATCATAAAAGACTGGAAGAGTTCTTGTGAGAAATCCGACGAAGTTTCTTTGAGACTGCGAAATGTCAAGCGGCTCACGTGCTGGCGACGACTATTGTTGTGGAAAACACTCATCAAGCCAATCAGAGGATTGCCACTGTTGAAAGGAATCTGAAGGAGACGAAAGCGCTAGCCGAAAAGATTGGAAAAAAAGTAATTCTAGTCAATTGCTTAGTTTTTCTGTGTAGCGTTTGTGTTAATTTTATGCGAAAAATGGTGAACAAAGCATTCCATTTCAGATCTTCATATCAAATCAGTAAAATTTGAAACAGTCTCGGTCTCAGAAACGGCCATAAGTCGTACTCATACAATAAGCGCTTTCAATTCATCTAATTCTTGCTATGATCTAAACTTCATGCTGTTTTTAGCTCGGCGCCAAAGAAGAGCCGGTAACAATTTCTCTGATGTCCTCCGAAGGCGATGAAAGCGAAAGCTTGCCAGCTAAGCGTCGCAAACAAGACCATGAAGGCTCATGAGATCTCAGTATATTCATTATTTTGCTCATTTCGGTGGTTCAAAACGACATTTATGCACTCACATCAAAGCATTTCACTGTGCTCATCGATTGAATATTAGCATTTGTGGAAGTTTTCAGATGTGTGCGCGTACCTAGGTTGAATACTCACTGGTATCTAGGTTGAATTATGTATCTACCGTAAAACTATTTACTTATTGAAGCTTCTCAAGTTGAACTTGAGTTTGAATACATGGCCGCAGGCATTTAGAAGTGTAAAAGAGAATTGATTTATTGGGGTTTAGAATAGGACTTCTGCGACTGGAACTCAAGAATTATATCACCATTTCGGTCGTCATGTGAATTGAGTCCTTAGTTTTTTGCCTTGAATTGCGAATAAAACTTGCAAAAAAACTTATGCAAGAAGGTATTTGATTACGAAAAATGAGTTTTACTAGATTGTAGGTGGTTAGCATTATTTGACAACAAAAATTCCTTTCAGTAGATTGCAAGGGCATCTCGTAAATTGCGAGCAGTCAGTATCGTACAGACTAAGGAAAGGATGAGAACATGGAAGATCGGCGACTTTTAAGACGAGAGCTAATGGTCTGCTACATCGGACAGATCGCTAGTAGGAATTTTGTCATCGGGTTCCGATTTCTTGGCCGAATTCTCGCTTTCCTCTTTGGCTCGTCGTTGCTTTTCTTGCTTCCTATACTTGGCACGTCGATTTTGGAACCACACCTATAAATCAATCATTTAAAGGTCGTATGATTCTTTTCGATTTCATACAGGTGGAATCGACAGTAAGCAATAAAATTTGTTAGCGATATTGAAACCCTCATTTGAGTAAGGAAAAGAGGGTCCTCATGGGTGTCGATACATATTGATGATTGCTTACCCAACGGTTCAAGCGAAAGAAGAAAAGATTTTGAATGCGGGATTTTTCTCTGGAGCCTGGGAATAAATAAAGTTCAGCAGAGAAAATCCGAAGAAAATTGCCATTGATTTTCCGACTTCTAGGTAAACTTTAAACAAATACCACTCTGTTACAAAGCTTTGCTATTACTAATATAGCATACTTATACAAAGCCATACTGAAGAATAAATCAAAGGAAGGCCTTAGTCTTTTAGGTATTTTATCGTTCAGTTCACATGCATCAAGAGGGATTGCAAGACATATTTTTCCGAAAAGCAACTAGAAATTTGTGCAATGAAAAGAGAAGAAAGAACATCTTTTCTACTGTTTCACACAGCATGGCAAGTGGCCGTATCCAGTGAGTGAACAGTGCCAATTCAAGCTGGGTTTAAGAAGATTTACATACTTACTTACATACTTGAATACTTAAATGATCCGTCTTCGTTGATTGTGTGGGCCTCAGCGTAATCTCCATCTTTTCGGAGATTCGCTGGTTTAGTCATTGTTGTCCCCTGGAATCCAGAGGATAGCCTGGATAAAGTCTGCTCTAGGTCGTCACCAACCTAAGAAGGAGTCCGGCATTCCTATCAGGAATTCTAACTAAGAGTCAACGAATACCAGGGTCCACCTGATCCAGGGTCAATACGATACCAATATCCTGGTATCAAATTAGTTGCATGGTGGAGGATCACAGAGAGATCTTAGTTAGAATTCCTGATGGGAATGCCGGACTCCTTCTTACCTTCGGAGATCCTGCCACAGAGGAGAATCTCCCCTCTGCACATTGCAACCCGACACCCAGGAACAGCTCCCTGCCATTATGAGGCGGTAAATCGTTGGGACGATGAAGATTTAATAATTCTAATTCTAATAAATAATCCAAAATGATAATTCTAGCCCAAATATGATGCTGTCTAACATACCACTCAACAAACGAAGCACTGCTATCGAAGGGTTCTTGAAAATAGCTGGTCTTGAGGAATTTCTAGCGATTATTGAATTAGCACAAAACAATTTTCGAGAACGATTAGTCCGAAGCCAGCCTCTTAAATGAGAGTATTAGTATAACAAACATTACAGATTTTTCAAAAAACGCAGAAACGGTGATGGTATGAGCTTGTGCACAGCACACACGATCCTGCTAAGGCGTACAATGGTAAATGTATAACCGAAACGAGACCACTTTTCTGCGTAAAAGAGGTTTAAGATGGCAAGCTTAAAACTGAGCGAGGCGCTCCACCAGGCACAAACAAAACACAAAAGCACCGAGAAAATTTTTTAATGGGAGATCAGTAAGACATGTCAGCTGAAAAAAAGCAGTGGAAGGAAACGCTCTATTCTTTGTGGTGCACCTAAAATTCTCACGCAAGTTCTTAGCAAGTATGAAATTTCCGTCTGGATCCCAAATGACAATTCTAGAAGACTGCCAACATTCGCAGCGCTCTGGATCAAGTGTAACTACAAGATTCTGAAAAGTCGTACCAAATGGTGGCGACTGTACTGGTGACGAATTGTTTAGAGTGACTATTTCGAGGTATTAGGCAAGAAATTGCTCAAAAAACATGAAGCAATGTTATTTACTTCGAATACTCTCCATCTGTAATGTGAAGCTGAAACAATATCTATGCCTATGCTGCATAAGACGTTATTGGTGGATTAGTGGAGCGGAATCAGAATGACACTTAGCAGATTAAATGATGAGCATATTATGTTTCCACTTTGTACGTCCGAATTCGCTTCTAACAAGATTATAAAGCTTTTTTAGATATCTTTAGACCACAAGCAGTCTTGAGCATTTGCTTCAAAGAATAACCAAAGTAGAAAGGCTAAGGTATGACAGTTCGTAAATCCAGCCATTACCTATCATTTCGACTCATATAAAATATTTTTGTCGGTTATGGCTATTCCTGCTTATTGAGCTATACGTTGATAGAAGATCGAAACAAAACAGGAATAACACCCACCAAAATTTCTTATTTCGTCTATGCCACAAGCTCTTATTATCTAATGGCACATCAGAGGCTGTCGTGAATATTAGCACCTAATCTTCGTCGTCTATGGAGAAGTGATCTTGTCATTCCACGTCAAGCAAGGAATTTTATTGCAAAATGAACTCTATTTGGTATCACATCTTTACCATGGAAATACAGCTACTTCATCGACTTGGCAGCATTTCCTTTAGATGTGCAAAACTGTGACGCCGTCCAATCAAAACTGAGTTTAAGTATTTCCTTGATTCTTTGATTATGGTAACCTGGCTTTAGGTCACCTGTATCACCTGTATCACCTGTAGTCCCGTTGATCGTCGAGTGACTCGAGCGGGCGCCAGTAAATCCTCCATTTTTCCCTATCGCGGGCAAGAGTAGCCCAATGGGTTCTCCTCGCTTTAGGGACTCGTCGAGCATCATATCTTTTAGATACACAGGTTATTCGATATTTACAGAAAACTAAATGACAAATAGTTATGCGAGAGAAGAGCGCGAACATGAACTATGTTCACCTCCAAAAGGTTGCAGAACGACCTAACTTTTGAACCGCGTAGAAGATGGGTAAGGGTATTTGTAGCTCATATAAGCCCGTCGTCTTCGGAATTGGTGGATGTTTTCATAACATGGAATAGTAATGGTGGACGTGATTTTGTTTAGAGAGAAACATAGCGATGAACGGCGATCTCAATAGGTGAAAAGAATGAGAAATGTAATCGATTTGGGCTTCAACTTACAAATGCCTTGAAAGTATTCATATGAACAAACTTTTCATGAATGGAATTATTTCACCTTAAGAAATCCATCCAACATTAATGATGCTGAGAGATTAGCAAAACTTGGACCACGCGCCAAATCGAACCACGATTTTCCTCTCCAGGGTTCACACATTACACGCTGCACCACGGAGGCGCTTGCCCTGCGTTTCTCTCAGCTAGCTTTCCATCTACCAGTGCCATCAGCAATCACCCGTCAAGGGATTGATCTGGAGAGCCCACATCGTCAAAGGCCTCCATGGTGCAGTGTATAATGTGCAAGCCCCGGGAAAGGAAAACCGTGGGTCGATCTGGCCCACTGTTCAAGCTTTGCCAATATCGCATCATCGTTGTGGTTATCATTCACAGCATACCCTGCCGTGAAAAAATTATAGTAGACAAAAAATATAAAAATGGTTAACATTAATGAAGCTGAGATATTTGCAAAACTCTGGACCGCAGGTGTCTAGGATGGGGAACGAACGCGCTATTGTCCTTTCCGGGGAGTAACGCGCTCACCACCACACCATGCGGGTCCTTCGTTTCGCCTGTCTCTCAGCTAGTTCTATCGATCTTTTTGCCATCAGCAATCACCCATCTGCGGGATTGATCTGGGGAGCACAAATCGGCAATGAACCCAGTTAAGCTGAAGCCCCAGTCATAATCACAATCAGTAAACAAAAAACGGTTAAGATCAGTAAACAAAAAACGGTGAAGATCAGTAAACAAAAAACGGTTTAGATTGTGATTATAACTGGGGCCTCAGCTTAACTGGGTTCATTGCCGATTTGTGCTCCCCAGATCAATCCCGCAGATGGGTGATTGCTGATGGCAAAAGATCGATAGAACTAGCTGAGAGACAGGCGAAACGAAGGACCCGCATGGTGTGGTGGTGAGCGCGTTACTCCCCGGAAAGGACAATAGCGCGTTCGTTCCCCACCATAGACACCTGCGGTCCAGAGTTTTGCAAATATCTCAGCTTCATTAAAGTTATATTTCGTAATATACCCTGCCATTAAAAAGAGTAGGCAGTAAACAAAAAACGGTTAAGGTTGACATTGTTCCAACGTTGCACTTTCTACATTTGTTGCTACAAAGAGAAACCAAAGAAACCGAAGAAAGACACTCCTCTGTTTTTGAACGTTTAAATCAGCCTGTGCTAGAGATAGGTTAAAAAGAAAAACAAAGGCTCTAGAGAAGAAGTCTAACGAAAACAAGGTCCCGTTAATCTGCTCGCTATCTCCAACGAAATAAGGTCGCGATGCTTAAAGAGCACCGATTTAAAAAAAAAAACGGCAGCAATAACTGAAATACCACCAAATACTCGAATTCGTTAACTAGGTCGTAACTGTTGGTCTGCCGTTTGAGTAGAACACAAAACCAGACAACTTGCCCTAACGGTAGAGACAGCAGCTGTATGAGTTGGGTGCAATGTAACCGATCTCTTTTAAAGTGTGTTGAGACTATTGGATTGACGAAACGGGTGGATTACTCTGCATCCATATACATATAAAAGAACACCTAATTGGGTAACTCAGAGCTAAACAAATCACGCATAGGCATGAAGATATAAGCTAAAAATTTCCCAGTAAAAGTCACTGTGCTCGAAGAATTACCGAAAAGAACAGCACGGAAGACTCTTCAAGAGTTTGGATAGATTCCAAAAATAACCCGCAAAGAGGAGTGCCTTGTGATAACGCGTGATCTGGCGCCATACCTCAGGGTTTTTTTTTTAACCTGAATCTAGCACATTTCTCACTTATAAACGCAGCGGACTGGTCACCAACATTATTTGGAAGGCTTTTAAAGAACAAAACAGTAAAACTTTGTGAGATGTTTATTTTGCGAATGTAATTTATATAATGAGGTTTCTGTTTGAGTTACGAAAGTGTTTGGAAGAGTATATATATAGTGTTAATTTGGCCTCTCTAGGGCGTAAAAAAGGCGAAACCAACGGAAGGCTAACCAGTATTAACTAAATCTTGTCATTGACGACTCTGTATCTGCTAACACTGATTTACGGAACAATGTTGAGACTGGTAGAAAGTTGGTCCTAGGAATAGATTTGACGCTTGTTATAGCTCATTGACTACCACTAACCTGAACCCTTGCTTCTGTGAGGTCAATCCGCATAGCGATATCCTCGCGTGTATAGATATCTGGGTAATGACTCTCAAGGAAACTGCGCTCCAATTCTTTCAGTTGCCCTGATGTGAATGTCGTACGAATCCGACGCTGTTTACGGCGTTCCGTCGGATTACCGCACAATGCACCTATGTACAGCTGTCATAATCAGATGTTACACGGTGAATTTTCTCGTTTGGACTAACCAACAAGTGAAGATCCAGGTATGCCTGCCATAATTCCATTAGCTGCTCCCCTTCCTTCGGCTGCTCCCATGAGCGAAGACTTGTGGTAGAGTTGATATTGCAGGCCTGAACGAACTGTCTCATTAAAGCTGTTCGGAAGCGCACTCTATGAAGCTAAATCATAACAAACGTCAAAAACTTGTTTTCGCCGAAAAAATATCTAAATGTGCTTTCTAAATGACTAATAGTGACAGTGAATATAACTCTCCTGTTAGCTACCCAGCGTAAGGGAAAGCGCATGTACAAGTATTTGGCGTTGATCAACACATGAGGGGTACACCTTACATTGAACTTCATCCAGCTTCAATAAGGTGAACAAACAGGTAATTGCCCTGTTAAGTATGGTGACTTACGATGGCTTATCAAAATGCCAAATCAGTGTTCTTATCTCCCACATCGGCCTGGCTTCTTTCGTCATGCGGTGCGGCGACAAACCTGCTACTGAATTACTGTGTACTCTAGGCCACCTCTCAGCATTGCACTAAACGCGTGGCCTTAGTCAATATATTAGATTACACATAACAGTTTGTCCACTGAAACTACTATCGTCGGATAACTTTTAAATATTTGAAAAGATGCTTGAATGATTTGTGATGAAGGGAGTGAATGAGTGTGAGTTCTTCCAATAATAGGCCTTCCGACCTGTGTTGAAAAATGCCTGCAGCGAGTCATGGGTGGATTGACGATAGGCGCCCTGCTGTGTGGCGGACGTTGTTTGTAGAGATCTGGAAAGAAAAACTCATTTGACATCGAGATAGCAAAAGTTCACGTGCTTCTATTTATCGCTAAAGATAAAGGCGTTCACTGCTTAGCAAAATTCATCAGTAGTTAAAAAACCCACACATGCAAGCAAGAATGATAAGGTACGACGTCAGCGGCCTGGCCGAGACGAGACAACGCCACCCATTCAACGCCGTCTATGACTCTGGAGAAGAACTCTTCCTCGGAACATGCGACAGTAGAGAAGCAGGCGGTGTCGGCGTTCTCGTCAACACGAGTTTGTCCATGAACATCGACTCATTCGAACAACTTACGACACGAATCGGACGTTTACGATCAAAAAGGTGTGGATCAACACCGGCTTTGACAATCTTCGTCGTTTACGCGCCAACATCAAACTATGACGAAGGAGAAGTCGAAGCGTTCTACATGGATTTCAGAGAAGAGAAGTTCACGGAGTTTTGAATAAAAGACCATACATCCTTCGAGATCATCGGAGATTTCAGTGCCCAAAATTGGACTCATTCAACATCTTCACGTTAGCGCTATGAAAGCTAAGAGTTTGAAAGTCACCATGAGACGTCTGTCTCAAGAAACTCTTGAGCTAATACGCCAGCGTGGAATCGCACGACCTGCAGGCAATCGCGAACTAACGTCCAAACTTGCGAGGCAATGCAGACACGCGATAAAAGAAGATCTTAAAAAGAGAAGAGCAACAGTAATGGTCGAAGCCCGTCTTATGAAATAAAACAGGATGGATATACTGTTCCACCGGTTCTCCCTTCCGAAAACCGACATGCCATTTCGTCGGTGAAAAATCGAACAGCACCAGGTCCGGACAGGATAAGATCAGAACATCTGAAGAACCTTCCACCAGTCCTCGTAAGCACACTGGCTCTGCTCTTCACACGTTACCTCTCTGAGTGCAAGGTCCCTACGCAGTGGAAGACCAGCAAGACCGTTTTGTTGTTCAAGAAGGGCGACCTACACGAGGTAGGCAACTGTCGCCCAATCTGCTTGCTGTCTGTCGTTGCTGTCTGTCGTTTACAAACTTTTCACTCGAGTCATCCTAAACAGAGAGACAGAACACTGGACGAAGGACAGCCGTGCGAGCAAGCAGGGTTTCGAAAAGGATTTAGTACGATGGACCATATTCAGACGTTAACAAGGCTCATTGAAGTATCGCTAGAGTACAAAAGACCACTCTGTCTCACTTTCATCGACTTAGAGAAAGCCTTTGATTCAACTGAGATAGAAGCAGTCATGGAAGCCCTTGGTAGTCAAGGAGTCCCTACTCAGTACATAAAGATTCTTCGTGAGCTATACAATAATTTCACAACCAAGATTTCACCATTCTACAACGATATTAACGTTGACGTCAAAAGATTAGTTAGACAAGACAATACAATCTCGCCAAAATTATTTACAGCCACCCTCCAGAACGTCATGCGAACATTGAAATAACGAGGATGTAGTGAAGAGAACAAAGAACATCCGACTCCGTGCCCACCTTTTCGACTCAACGGTTCTTCCTGCCCTAACGTATGCGTCTGAAGCCTGGTCGCTACGTAAGCAACGTAAGCAGGATGAAAGATCACTCAGCGTTATCGAACGCGCAGTGGAAAGGACGATGCTAGGAGTATCCCGTTTCCCATAAGTAAGGGATGGGATCTCAAGCTTCGACATGCGTCAACGATCAAAGATCAAAGATGCCGTTCTGTACGCCAAGCAGTCGAAAATAAAATGGGCCAGACACATAATGCGTTTGAACGGCAACCAATGGACCAGAGCTGTTAGTGACTGGATTCCTCGGGATGTCAAACGTACTGCTGGAAGACCACCGACCCGATGGTCAGAGTTCTTCACGAAGAGCCTGGAAGAGGGATATGATGCTCGAAGAGTCCACTGGGCTACTCTTGCACGTGACAGGGAAAGATGGAGGATTTACTGGAGCCCGCTCGAGTCACTCGACGATCAGCGGGTCTGCAGGTGATACAGGTGATACAGACTTTTTTACAAGTATAGCAGCACTGACTTGGTGCATCGGTAGAGCCTCGAATTTTATGGCATAGTCTAGATATGCTTTCAGTCACCTCAAACAACGTTGCTTGATGTCAAATGCATATAGCACATCGCTCAAAGATTCATCAACGCCGAAAGCTTTATCACACTTACCATTTCATCGCTCGATCTAGGTTTCACTACGTGCAGCATTGCAGAAATGAAGGGTAACCTAGCACATGTTACATTTCTCTACAAAAGCATTTCCACAAATTAGACTCAAGAAAAGGCGTTTAAGGGGCTTCCTCATAAAATGCAAATTTCAGTTCTAACGAACACATTAACGTGATCACGAGTGCTAACTGTGTTATGGCCTCTTTTCAAAGAAACTTTTAAACGAAGAAAAATTCCCTAGCACTTTATATTGTCCCTCGCTTTTTTTGAGTTACAGCTGTGAATGGACTGAAAAAATTTAAGCAAACTACCCAAACCATGGCATGCACTCCATTAGTCTAAACAGGAAATAATCGAACTATTCGAAGGTACCCCAAATCCTAAGGAACCAAATCATTCGTGTAACTGTAAAACCACAACATGAAGCTCTTCAATGTCTCGAGAACTGAACACCTCACTCCAGAGACCGTCTTTTCTAATGTTACCAGACCTGTAGAATTATTCGAGAAAGTTTTATTTTTCATTTCATTCAGTATAAAAAAGCGCTCCAGGCCTTTTTGTGATTAGCACGTTTACGATTTCGTCTAACATGTTATACACTGTAGCTCCAACACCTAATTTTTCTCCGTACGTGATGCATGTTAAACCAATTTATGTGAACACCTTTGCTCCACATGTGTTTTGACATCAATCCACGTGCTAGTTCTTATAATATAAATTAATGAAATTGAATGTCAGCCCACCGATTGCCTGTTAGGTAGGGGTTCGTGTATTGGCTGTAGATTTGGCTCTGAGCACTGTTCGCGTACCCAGTGCTATTGTTTAGGGTGAAATTTGAGTTCAGTTGAAATGGATTCGTCACTGAGCCGTCAATTGCGGACGCATGCTGAGTGAAGTAGCCACCGTAATCCATTAGTAGGCCTGCAATTCTGAAAATCACGGCGCTCATGGCGGTCAATACATTCCGTGCTCAAGCTGCCAGCTAGTGCAATCATCCTTGACAAATGATAAAGACCATTTTTCTTAGAAATAAGAAGATGTAAAGATTTTTAATAGTAAACGGAATAAATGTGTTATCATTAGAATTTTACGGTTTTGAAACAGCCCAGTGGTAGTTTTTTAACCAATAAAAAAATCAGGATCCTTGAGCACTTTCCTAAGGAGAAATTACTTCTTACAACGCATCATTGCTCTTCCAAGTAAACACATATTTGGTAATTGATACCTGGATGGCCCGTCTTCATTGGTTTTTTGAGTTCTAGTATATTCTCCATTTGTCGGAGTTTTTCTATTTTAGCCCATTATGGTTCCCTGGAGTCCCGAGGTCAGACCGGCCATAGTCTGTTCCAAGTCGTCACCACCACATACAGTCGTAGCCCTTGTGGATCAGAGGGATATTTGCCACCTTGCGACTTTGACACTAGGACGGTGGTGGATCCTGGTATTGGTTTACATATGGCTGGGTTTTCTGATGGAAATGCCGGAACCCTTCTCAGTTTGGGAGACTGCCTGGATGTTGAATCCCCTCGCTGGATATCACAGGACGACACCCAAGACACTTCGCAGCGGCGAAAAGGTAAGCCACTAGCAGGAAGTAAACGCATATCTACGCATAACACACATAAAGGTTTATTCATTTAGGATTGTCAAGTAATACTTGCGCATTACGTAAGTATGAAGCTCTTAAGTTATTACTAGACTTTTTGTGGGTCAATTAGAAACGTTTAAATAGTTTCATTCACAGCCCTAGTCAACAGTGGAATTCCATCAAAATCTCTTATGATGTTCTTAGTTTCCCTAGAAAAGCGACAAAAACCAAATGGTTTTTCGTCACCCGCAGCTCATATTATCAAAATCATTACAATTTGAAGGCAAGCACTTTGAGCGTGAAAACGTATAAGCTTACGGCAACAAAACGTATTTGATAAGGACGGTAAATGAGTTGGTGCTATAGAAACGGGATTACCGTCGATGGTAAATCGGATAAGCCATCAGATCACCAACGAAAATGAGGGGCGGGCATAGAGGCGGAGTCTGGGGTTAAATCGGATGGCTGAGCCCGGCCCGATCGCGCTTATTGGCTGTGGGTGACGGTATCGGTGAAAATCACATGTCAGTCATTTTTGGTTGGGTTAAAGAAACATTTTTTCTTGATTACCGCTTCTTTCCATTACGACGATAACGCGCTCTCTTGGTTACCAATCTGTTATGTATACAAAGATGTTCGTCATTGAAAACATTCACCATATTGAGAAGAATTTTGCCGCCTTTCTGAAGAACTTCAACTAGACATATGTCAAAATACAGAAGTAAAGGCTTCACCCTTTCAAAATCGCCGAACATCTTACACCGATTATCATCGTGTGTGCGTGCATCGTGCAAGTTCGTATCATCTCGAAAATGGAGGATTTATAAGATAGACATAAGTCGATGGCAGAAATATCCGTCAATCTAGCAAAGCGGACTTCCAAGATAACGTGACTGCTATCCATGTAGAGGTGAAGAACTTGCACGTTGTCCTTTTCATTGCTATTCCAGAAATCTAGAGACAGCAATTGCCCGATCAGTAGAACAGCGAGTAGTGCACACGCCCGATTATTGCATAGTGTTTTTGCAGCGCCTACATTAGGGGAAAAACTTAGAATTCAGTAATTTTTCTGTTATCCTTGCTGGTAGCTCTTATAGTAAACAATTAGCTTTAACTTATGGAACACCGCACATGGTTCTGCGTTTTCAAAAGCAGCTTTGGTAAAGCTGCTGTTAAAAGACACTATTCCGAAAAATCAGAAAAATTAGTTTTTGTTCAAATCCTCAAATATCATGTCTATGCCACAAAAATATACGATTACACCTGCAGGTCATTGTTGAGTGTCTTGAAAGCGCTTCATTACTAACGATATAGAGCCCCAGCACAATTCCTCTTTGAATAACGTGTTGATGACTGGGCTAGGTCTTTTCACCGTTTTTGTCATTCCGGCAGAGGCAGTGTACCACAGCAATCACTTAATATGAGCAAAAAAAGAATAGCAGATTGAATCACACTTTCATCTTTGGTTCTGCTACTCATTCCAATTAAGACTCATTGTGCAAGAAGATCTTGAGCAGTATGGTCCAGGAAAACAATCCCAGAACCCTCAAACAATTAGAGCGTCGGATTTTGACTAATTTCAAGTGTTCCACTTGCCGTATGTTTCATGTGATCATTACACTAATTGTCGCTCGACGAGGCACTTGACATGTGACTCCCACTATGATAATTCTGGAGACAAGCGCAATCGCCTGGTAGACAAGAAATCCCCTCGTGCTGCATTAGAAACTCTCCATCCCTCCTTCGGTCGTGTCGTGGTTCGAGGAAAACTCTTTTTATCTTTGTGTTTTTATATGTACAATTTATATGGGAAAAAAGAGAGAGAATAGATAAAACAATGCATCGCTCTCTACTAGCACATTTTTGTTCGCATGTTGTAAAATCCTTATCACGCGGTAGTACGCTCATCACACAGTATATGCTTTTATCATTGTATCTCATTGTTACCTTCGATTTTCTCTTACTCTCTTTCACGACTGTGGGAATTTACAGCACTAAGAGTATACGTATGACTTATTTCGCCCAAAGAATAGGGCAAGTAGACGACTTTTGGCTGCATAGTTATTGGCAGAATCTCATGAATATAGTTCTATTTCCAGTTCAATTTCTTTACCACAGACGAATAATTTTAGCTTAATAACCTCAGTGAGGTCATCGATGTTTCTGTGATTATTCCTGCTGTAGTAATTTGTTCAGGCTATCTGGAGGCGGATTGCCGAGCTCATTCCATTCACTCCGGCGCTCTCACCGACTACCATATCAGTTCGGCATTGGGACGGCGTCAGCAATCGCATTAGTATCTGGCAAATGTCGCTAATCACACACATACACGCACCACCATCGGAATACATCCAGCGATTATAGAACCAGCAAAATCACAGATTGAGCTACATCCTGAAAACAGCCAGAATAATCTCGTGAATGCGATTTTTAAGTGGCTGCCTAGTTTTGCATAAATGCTCTGTGAAGCAATTTAGAGGCTTAGACGATCTCTTTTCATATATCGTGTGGCCCTTCAACATTCAACTTATCTCAAATTTCTTTTTCGGTACAGGCTTAATAATCTAAAAGATGTCGATTATTAGTGTCGACGTTCAATGAAAATCGGTTTTTAAGATATTGTCACGCTTTGTACCACCTAAAGACGCATCAACTGCTGTAGGTTGCCATATCCCAAAAAAAAACTGTTTGTAGTGGATGGTGAGAGTAGATCAACATCTGTTCTATGTAAAGGAGGAGACCCCAAGTGAGATTTCTTTATTCGAGCGATATTCCACTGGATTCGACTCTGTGCGCCCAAAAAGACCACGTATTGCTAGGACGAACCACTGCGTACAATAGTCTTTGAATGTATCCGGCTCTGAAAAAACGAAGACGCCGAAAGGTTAGTCGAATGAACCTTTATTGCCGACTTTTGTTAGTATAATAGTATAATAATATTCATCGCCTCGTTTCGAAGTTTATTGGGCTTGGGTGTGCCGGGATTTGGTAATCTGGTATCATCCTTTTTACTCATATGTTGAATATTAGTTGAATATTGGTGTCTTTGATAGCTCGAAATAGCTAGATAGGTGCTTTGGTACATTTTTTGCAAAGATTGTCGATTTTTCTTGTTTTGAAAAATTGCTTTAAATCTCGGAGTTGTTGCTATTATAACAACCGACCAACAAACGATTATGTTATTACACCAACCATACCTCATAATCGATGATAGTTATTTTAAGCCAAATTGTATTCAAGCTGCGTTACCTGTATTCCAGTAAATCGTTGAGCATTTTTTCGAAGCACCTGAGAAAAATCAACTTGTCGTTGTCGCATCCACGATTTTCGGTGTGTCCTGCTAATACAAAAAAACAAAAAGTAGTTGGTGGTGGTTGTTGGTGGTGGTTTTAGGGCTCTATGCTTCACCTAAAAAATGGATTGCATAGGGTAGGCAGTCGTGCACCTCGGAATAGTTAAATGATTGCTTGGAACATACTCTGTGTAATTTCTTATGGTTTTGTTGTAAGCTTGTCTCCGAATCCTTGTATAGGATGTAATCCGCTGCTGTATGCAGATATGAGTGATGACGTATTGCATGATATGCAGAGTGCCATTTACGTGTACATAGAAGGTACTACGGATCTCACTCATAGAGGAATCCTATGCCTACAAATCAAGAGGCGACGTGAAGCGGTCTCAGGTGGCGGGTATGGGTCAATCGCGGACCAAAAGCAACCTTTGGTTGCTCGAGAGGCAGTTCGATCCAAGAGGTGGAATACCTGTTTCTGCTTCGCCGATTTGGAATGTAGTTGCTGTATTTCCGAGGATGTATTCATGCATGAGTGCGTGGCTGTGTTCTCGCTTTAGCGGATTGTATTCTGCAAGTCAATTCGGCCAAAAACTTGCAATCAAGTGACAGCGACGTATATGCGAAGACGTTAGGGGTCGCCTCCAACAAATAAGTTCCATGTCCCTCTGAGAGAGTTACCCATGAGAGCTACCCAGTTAATACCTACAAAGCCCAGCAAGTTATAGGCTATAAAATGCTAAACACGGTGAAAAAACAAGCCTCATTCTCCTGACCCCGAAAGAGCCTCCAATTTCGCAGCGTTGGGTAGTACGAGTACGGAGAGGCTGCTAAAATCTCAGGGCCAATGGAAGCTGCCTGGATTGCAAAAAACCAAGGTGACGATCTCTACCTACAATGCACGTACACTCGCATCCGAGTTCTCGATAGAATACTTGCTCATGAAAGCAAGAAGGAAAAGGTATGACGTCATCGGCGCGGCAGAGACGGCACGACGTTTCTCACTCAACGCCGTCTATGACAGCAGAGAAGAGCTGTTTCTCAGAACATGCGACAGTAGAAGAGTCTGCGGTCTGTTAACACCAGTTTGGCAATAAACATCAATATTCGAGCAACTAAGAGCCTGAATAAGACGTTCACGATTGCAGAGATGTGGATCAATACCGGTTTTGAAAATATTTATCGCCTATTGCCGAAATCGATCTATGACGAAGACGAAATTCAAGCGTTCTATACGGATTGGAAGAAGTTCTACAGAGAGGGCCATGCATTTTCCAATGTCATCGTTGGCGATTTTAATGCTGAGATTGAACCCAGAAGAACGTCTGAAGAACGTCACCTCGGAACCCACGGACTAGAATGTAACGAGCAGAGTGAGCGGCCATATGAATTTATCATGACGATCAAGACCTTTCATGGTAACCCGCAATTCCACAAGCCCTATCCTCAACTACGGACGTGGGATCCTTCAAGTGGAGAGTACTGTAGTAAAACAGACCACATCATAGCAAATCGAACGTTTGCCTAACCAATGCCACTGTTCTCCCAAAATTCTCCGAAATATCAGAGCATCGCCTTTCTAGAAGGTTTCGTTTTTCGAGGAAATGAGAAAAAAAGCCTCCAAACTCAAAAAACGATGAATCAAAACCACCGTTAAATGGAATTTATTCTGTTTATTAGTCGGCTATTGGGAAAGATGCCGTTCTTCATAACATCGATGAGGAACACAATCGGCTCCTTCAACATCATCGCTTTAGCCAAAGCCAAGAGTTCGAAAGCGAATAAACGACGCTTCCAGAAACACTCGAGCTGCTACGCTAGCCTGGAATCGCACAAGCTACAGAAAGACGTCAACTTACGTCTCAACTTGCAAAATAATGAAGACAGGTAATAAAAGATTATCTCAAAAACAGAAGAGCATCAAATATGGCTGAGATTATAGAAGCCGGCAAGAGTGTTCACAAAGCGCATCAAAAATTCACCAATCACAAGACCAAGATAACTTCAGTTTACGCCCAGGCGGAATGGTTACGACCTCCACAAACCAATGATGAAAATCGTTTACGATTAGTACTCAGATCTCTTAAGTAAACGCGTAGCCCTGGCCTAATATGGAATAAGAAAAGATGGATACAGCACACCACCGTATCTCTCTTCCGAAGTCCGACGTGCTATTTCGTCGGTGAAATATCGAACAACACCAAGTACGCACAAGATAAAATCTGTGCATCTGGAGAAACCTCCGCCAGTCCTCGCACTTGCTCAGCTCTTCACACTTTACCTGTCTGAACAGTACCCTACTAAGAGAAACACTATCATGACCAGAAGCCGGCAAGTGTTCACAAAGCGCACCAAAAATTCGCCAATCACAAGACCAAGATAACTTCAGTTTACGCCCAGGCGGAATAGTTAACGACCTCCACAAACCAATGATGAAAATCGTTTACGATTAGTACTCAGATCTCTTAAGTAAACGCGTAGCCCTGGCCTAATATGGAATAAGAAAAGATGGATACAGCACACCACCGTATCTCTCTTCCGAAGTCCGACGTGCTATTTCGTCGGTGAAATATCGAACAACACCAAGTACGCACAAGATAAAATCTGTGCATCTGGAGAAACCTCCGCCAGTCCTCGCACTTGCTCAGCTCTTCACACTTTACCTGTCTGAACAGTACCCTACTAAGAGAAACACTATCATGACCGTGCTATTGTTCAAGGATGGCCACTTCCACAATATCATCAACTGTGTTGTCTATAAACTTTTCAGAGAATACTGGACGAAGGAAAGCTGTGAAAAAGAAGAGGTTGGAAAAAATTCAGTAGGACGGACTACAACCGACGATAACAAGACTCAGTGAAGTACCGCGAGAGTGGTAGAGACCGCTCTATACCACTTTCATCGATTTATAGAAGGCCTTTGACTCACTTGAGATAGAAGCATATGAATATGAAAGCCATGGACACTCAGGGAGCCCCTATTCAGTACATGAAAAATCTCCGTGAGCTGCATAAAATTATAACAATCAAGATCTCACCATTCTACAAGGATATTAACATCGACGTCAAAAGAGGGGTTTGACAATGTGATATCATCTCACCAAAGTTATTTACTGCCGTCCACCAGAGCGTCATGCGAACACTGGAATGGGACAACATGGTAGTGTAAATCGTGAAAGGCGGCTACACTATCTTCATTTTGCTAATCACATTGTTCTTATAACACCAAACATTAGCCAAGCGGAACGAATGCTTACCTAATTTAATACAGCCTGTTGAAAAATTGGTCTTCTACAAAATCTCATAAAAACGATGTTCATGAAGAACGGATTGGTTACATATTCCCTATTTACGCGCAATGTAATGAATAACTCTGAATGTTCCAGTTACGCCTATCAAGATCAGGAAATCAACATATTGAGCGAATTAGGTCCACAGTTCAGCAGGAAGAAGCGAGCGCCGTGCAGAACATTCGAAAGAATCGGTGACATAGTGAAGAGAACAAAGAACACCCGACTCCGTGTCAGGTTTTCGACTCCATGAATCTTCCTGCCTTAACATATCCATCAGAAACCTGGGAGATGCGTGAGCAGGATGAAAGACTACTCAGCGTTATTATTGAACACGCAGTCGAAAGGACGATGCTTGGAGTATCTCGTGCCACACGAGTAAGGGTAGGGACCTGAAGCTCCGACCAGCGTCAGCGGGGAAAAATCGAAGATCCCATTCTACATTCCAAACTGTCGAAGAATGTTGGGTGGGAATCGTAATGACTATGAACGATAACTGATGGACAAGAGTCTTAAACATGGGTGTGTACAGTTTTGGTAGGCGTTCAACACCATACCTTTTCCTAACATTGCACCACGGACATTACTTCTTCTCACATAAAGTATTTCATCACGTTTTGATTGTCAGGTGCTCATATAATGTAGTTGTTATAGTTGCTATATAATAAATGCATGGTCGTTGATTTGATTGAGCGAATTCGGTACCAGACTTTTTAGAAGGATGCAACACTGAGCTGGTTGGTCAGTAGGCACCCGCAAGTCATCAAGTAGGGTAGATATGCACTCATTCAACTCTGATAAGCTTAATGAAGTCGAACCGAGTGAACAACGTCTAAGCCTACTCATTCATCTTTTCTACTTGGCAAAATGATACCATCAGATTCAATCTAAGTTCAATAATATTTGTGAATGTGGTGGTAATAATACGAGGTATCCGTTTGAATTAACTGTAACTTCGATGACCGCTGACCAATTTTGATGAGTTCTTCTCGCTCTAACAACTAGTATCCATCACTTCATTTTCTTAGTTCCATGTGAAAATCTGCTCGCTTACTTCAAATTCTATCCTGGAAACGAAAAGAGGCTGATTAGCAATCGGTGCTCCGAATACTAAGCCTGAAATAGAATATAAAACTCAAGAACAGAAAAGAAATTCTGAGTCTAAGTGGGTAAACTAGATAAGACACTAGTGGGGGCACTTATTCCCTTCTATGACTAAGTTCCTCAGAAAATAACAACCGTTTTTAGTCGTAAATTTCAAATAAACATTTTCCAACACGAATCAAAGTTAACTGATCGATACAAGATCCACAGGTTACAAATTTCTGTAACCATCATCCAAATTAAAAAAAGGGCGCGTGTGGCGCAGTGGTTGGAGGCGCCACTGCTGCGCGCACGTGAAATGCGCCCATGGCCCACCAAGCCTTCCATCCCTTCGGGGTCTGCAAATTGGTACCAGACTTGTCTGGGAGGATAGCAGCACTGGCTCGATACATCGGCCGGCCACCGCGAGTCATTGTAAAGGCCAAATATGCATTCAATCACCTCCAATGATGCTTAATGAAGTCGAATGCATGGCGTATCCCTCAGGGATTGATCAACGCCGAGAGCTTTATCCTTTATCCTTTATCCATCCAAATTTATTCGCACTATTACGACAAAACTCCAAACTTTTGCTATCCACGAAGCTACGCACATAGCATCGGCCTGTCTTTTCAAGAGTCCCAGACAAAGTGCTTTTTTTAAGCACTTTGAAAAGTAGTAGCCAGTTGGCAAAAAGCCCTATGAATATTCTTCGCATTTCAGTTTCTTCAACTCTTTCAGTGTTCGTTGTGTAACGGCTTTTCGAATGTTTTCATTGAACAGATTTCGTTCACATTAGCATTCGGAGATCATGTTGCAGTATCAGTTATTCTTATCTGTTATCCTGTGAAGGAAGCATTACCCTCAATGCAAAGTCTACGGTTGAATGACTGGTAATGGGTCATAGAAAGCATAAGACTCGGTGAGAAAGCGGTGAGTATGGGAAGAAGCTGTCTTATTTTCAATGCGATTGGAGCCTAGGTATCATAGTTTCTCTGCTAAGGACACGGAGGCATTTGCTGATTGGTTTGCAGTTAATTTACCCTTTCGAGGCTCTGATGAAGGCTTTATTCGTCGAACCTCCAGCTTTTGTGGGTCAATAGAAAGTACAGTGACAACCTCCTGTCTTATTTCAATAAACAGACACGAGGCTGTTATTATAGAATCAATTATGATACAATAGAAGACGTTTCGTCGGTTTCGCCTTCTTCGGAGCCTGGAAAGGTCACATTGAGATGCGATCTACTCAGCCAAAACACTTTCAAAACCCTATCAGATAAAACTTTACAAATAAATTCGCATTCGCATAGGAAACAGCTTCATTTAAACACCTACCGTGTATTTCTTGTAAGTATCTAAGTTAGTTGGTGGATAGAAGCCGCACAGAGTACATGGGCGAGGAATGTGCCTGTGCCAGGTCAATGGATTAGCCTGAGGTATGGCGTCAGGTCACGCGTGATGACAAGACTCTCCTCCTTGCTTCATATTCTTGTTGAGCAAACGCGAGGCGTTATTGTTATCCTTTATTCACAAATAAGCTGACGATTCGGCGGACTTCGCCTTCCTCAGAGCCTGGAAAGGTCAAGTTGACAGCAATCTACTCGACCAAACGCCTCCACAACCAAACAAAGAAAACGCTAAACCAAGATTTCAATCACAATGAACACAACTCTGCACACCCACCGCTTTCTATGAGGCTTCCACTGAGTATGCCGAGTGGAGACCAACCGCACAGAATTCACACGGAATCGTAATGTGTCCTTCCCCTCAAAATAAGAGGCTTATATACTGCCCAATATCACACGTGATAACGAGGCATTCTTCCCTGCGGTTCATTTTCGGATTTCTGGAATTAATCCAGAACGCCCCGAGTGTTTTGCGCGCTTGTGTTTTCGTCTCCTGTGCGAGGATTTTGACGCGTACATCAAAGTCCTCCCGCCCATGTCTCTGGGTCCTATGCGTGCCTAGTGGGGTATTTGGTTTACTTTTGCCGACTAGGTGTTCTTTTATGCGGACACAGAGGGGTCTGCCCGTTTCGCCAGTGTATTCGTCTCCGCACGCCTCATATGAGATCAGATAAACTGTACCTGAGCTCGTGTAATCACCGTCTCTACCATTAGGGCAAATTGTGCAATTTTGCGTTGCACATAGACGGTCATATAGGCGGTTACGAACTAGCTGGCGCCTCAGATTACTCGGTAGAATTTCAACTACGGTTACCGAGTTCTCTAGACCTGCCCTTCTTAAACAGCGTTTTATAGCTGCGCTTACATCATTTGAGATGAAGGGTAGGAAAAACGGGACCTTTTTATCACTAGAGTTGTCGTTCGGAGGCCTAGCGTTTCCCCTGTACCTATCCCGATCTACAGTTTCGTAACCATTAGAAATGGTATTTGCCGTGCCAAATTTCGGGACTCCTCTTCTCTGTTCTTTTCCCGTGCACACGTTGATTGGTGTTCGAAAGATGTTTCTTACAAGCACTCTTTTCGTGTGAGAGGGCTGAGAGGAGAGGTAATGAACCAAGTCGTTTTTGCTACTTGGCTTTCGGTACCACTTCGTAATGTAGCCATTTTCGGAGAGGCTAATTTGCACGTTCAGGAATGGAAGATGAAACGCAAGGAGGAGAGACTTGTCATCACGCGTGACCAGGCGCCATACCTCAGGCTAATCCATTGACCTGGCACAGGCACATTCCTCGCCCATGTATTACTCTGTGCGGCTGCTATCCACCAACTAACTTTGATACCTGCAAGAAATAAACGGTAGGTGTTTAAGTAAAGCTGTTTCTTATGCGAATGCGAATTTATTTGTTAAGTTTTATCTGATAGGGTTTTGAAAGTGTTTTGGCTGAGTAGATCGCATCTCAATGTGACCTTTCCAGGCTCCGAAGAAGGCGAAACCGACGAAACGTCAGCTATTGTATCCTAATTAATTCCATAATAACAACCTCGTGTCTGTTTATGGAAATAAAACATCGAATTATCAATCAATTCCGGGGTTAACAGAAGGTCGGTCTTGGTAATGTGACAGCTTAGAACGGTGACCATCGTTTACACCTTGTAGTCGTATCCATTGATGGATAATCTACTTATGAATTTTTCTTTCGATCTTCAATGATGCACATGCTATTTTCACTAAGCTATTATCCCTAGTACTACCTAGCTTGCTTGCTTGCGTGATCCAACACAATATGCTGTACAAATCTGTGCATTGTTTTATTCGGTTCGTTTTCCTTATGCGCCCTTCATGAAATTCTTCGGGTATACGTGTAGGTTCGGCTTCTTTCTGAAGATTCCATCTTTTTCAAGAATGTTATTGGATTCTAGTCGAGTAGATTTTTCCTCAAATTGTAGCACAGCTGTGTGAGGACGCGCTTGGGCTTACAAAGAAGGCATTTGCCATCGTTGGTGAATCGAAGAGTTATTTCTCAACACGTGTAGTACCAATTTACGTACTCGGATACTTGGGTGGTCCATCTTCACTGGTTATGCGAACTCCAGCATCATTTTCACTCTACGGAGATTTGCTGGCTTAGCCATTGTGGTTCTCTGGAGTTCCGAGGACAGCCTGCCCAAAGTCTGTCTCAGGTCCACACCATCACAGGTAGTCGCCGTCCTCGTGGATCAGAGGGAGATTTAGCACAATGCAACCAGTTTGATATCAGATGGTGGTCGATCGTGGTATTGGTGGTACCAACTTACTGCCCCTAAGTAGATGAAAGACTTAGTTTTTTACTTTAGGGGTCAAAATAGTGATATTATATGTATTATTACATGTTATCACTAACAATTGGACGCATGTGGCGTAGTGGTTGGTGGCGCCAGTACGATACACACGTGGAAACAATTCCCGCGCCTATGGCCCACCAAGCATTCCATTTCTCCGGGGTCTGTAAATTGGTGCCACACTTGTCTAAGAAGATAGTAGCACTGGTGTGATACATGGGTTGGCCACCGCGAGTCATTGTAAAGGCCAGATGTGTATTCATTCACCTCCAGCGATACTCAATGAAGTCGAATGCATGGCGCACCCCCTAGAGATTGCTCAACACCACCAAGAGCTTCAGAGATTTTTTTTATCACTAACAACTGCGTCCAAGATAGCAATATTTACCTTTGTAGAATTTTATATAAAAATTTCGAAGCGAAATTGTTGTTCTTTCACTTTAGGTTTATTATCCAGCAGAAATTGTCAACGAGTTCAGCAAATGTTAGGCTGAAACAATCTCAAACGATTCTCAGAAAATATCTTAAAAGATCTTGCCAAAAAGTCAAAACTTTTTTAAAATATACTGGATACTATGCGGAGGGCAATTGTATTGTCATTATAGGAACACGATAATTTCAACTTATTAATTATTGCCTACTCTTTTTAACGGCAGGATATCTTGCTAAATATAACGTCAATGATGCTGAGATATTTGCAAAACTCCGGACAGCAGGTGTCTAAGGTGGGGAGCGAACGCGCTATTCCTTTCCGGGGAGTAACGCGTTCACCACCACACCATGTGAGTACTTCGTTTCGTCCGTCGCTCAGCTCTTTCAAGGACAATAGCGCGTTCGTTGCCCACCCGCAAACACCTGCGGTCCGGAGTTTTGCAAATATCTCAGCATTATTGAACAGGATAATGTTTTATAGTTCTTTAGCGAGTGTTTTGGCATTTAAGTCTTTACTGAAAAATAAACCACCTTTCTAATGATTGGATCCGTTTCTAAGCTTTCGCACTGACTACGCACACTACCTATTTGCCCTCAGGGATTCATGTGACATAATAATAGAACTTCTCTTTAGAAACCCGACATCACTTATTGTGTCGATCCCAGCACTTCTTTGTATTCGATTCATTTCCTCGAATCAATCACTAATGTTATCGAACTTTTTGATTGTTGGTTCAGCTGCTATTGGACGACTGTCGTCTTGTTCATAGATGACCTTGAATGCTGGACTGTTAGTCAAACCACTTCTCTCTACAATCCTGGAATAGATATGCTAGGTCGTTCCAATGTTGACAGGAGGAAGTCAGTTGATCCTAGACAAGTCCGGTAAAATTTGCGGACCGCAAAATGTTGGGAGGCTCGGTGCAGTCAGAGCACAGTTGAACTAGGGATCGATTCATTGTTTAATGCATGACCTCTGTAATCGGTGCGCTACGCGCGCCCATAACATTGTTACAGATCGTAGTTCTTGGAAGATACTGGCGTCTAAACATATCTTAACTACTTTTACGTGATAAGCTGATAGTGAAAACTCTACAAAGAAGGGTAGGTCTCATTTATACATCGGAACAAACATGGTCGACCATGAATGCGTAGTGTAAGTTAATACTGTCCTCCATATAGCTCAAACATTTATATATATATATATATATATCAATGAAACTGTTTGAAGTTCGACGAGGCTCACGTACAGGTGAGTTTACACCATTCAAATATTCCGCTAATGATTTCATTGTTTTTGTGATCCATGGTTCTCACTGATTCACTGTTACACATCTTTCGAACGGAGAGACAAAGCGCTTTTCAAAACTCTAGCCGATATTTCAAGTTTATCGAGAGCTACTTGAAGGAGTTAACATTTGGGAAAACCATTAGCAATTATCTTTGATATCTTTTGATTAGGGCACACGTGACGCAGTAGTCGGAGGCGCCCTGCAACACTCGTGGAAGGTCTGGGATTTTCTCCTTTTGAAGGTATGCTGTCATATGGTCTGCGAGAAGTACATGTAAATTATGGCATCCAGCTCTAAGGAAATCAGCGGTGATATTGTCTGGTCCTGGTGCTGTGCCTGTTTTCATGCTTTCTATCGCAACTCGAATCTCCGACGGAAGAATTCTAAGTGGTGTTTCTCCAGCGGGGACATTAGGGCCCAGGACGGGCATTGTGGAGCGGGAAAGGTTGGTGTAGAACGTTTCCGCTATTAATTCCATATCATGGCGGAAAGTTTTGACGATCCCATTTTCATTCATTAGAGCTGACAGCGGAACATTATAATCACATAAGTCCCGACGGCATTTTTTCAGACTGTTTCCTTTCTCTGCTGCTTCCAGTAGTTTATTCTGCTTGTACCGCTGTAGATCTTCCTGCAGAGCTCTCCTGCAGCTGGCATTTATTACTAGCTGCGCTAAGCGTGTTGCAGTGGGATCAAGCTTCAGTTTTCTGTTTTCGAGCAACTCCTTAGTAGTGGTGGAAATGCGGTCCGATCTTCTTGTCTGAGGAACTGAAGCGGATTCGGCACAGCTTTTCAGTCCTTCGACAAGCAGCTTGTAGTCTTCGGTCGGGTCTTCTTTAATCTGCCAGTCACGTTTGGATAGGACTTCGTTCAGAATGTTCTCGTCATATACAGCTAGGCTTTTTCCCCGTGGTCGATGAACAGAGTTCTTTTCCAGCTTGCAGCTGAATCGAATCCTCGCGCGAAGAAGGCGGTGATGAGAACCAGTACAGAATGACGGGGCCACCGATGTGTCAAGTAGGCACCATATTCTGTTTGTCAGAATATGGTCGATCTCCGCATGAGTCATGCCGTTAGGAGATTCCCATGTCCAGCGGCGGCTTTCTTTCTTCTTGAAAAACGAGTTTCCATGGAAGAGACATACATACCTACAAACATATACATACATATACCTACCCACATACATACATATACATACATATACATACATATAAATACATATACACATATACATACTACATACATACGTACATACATGCATACATACATACATACATACGTACATACATACATACATACATACATACATACATACATGCACAAACCCGCAAACACAGGACGTATGATAAAGCTCTCTAAAAGCTCTCGGCGTTGATCAATTCCTGAGGGGTGCGCCATGCATTCGACTTCATTAAATATCGTTGGAGGTGATTGAATGCATATCTGGCCTTTACAATGACTCGCGGTGGCCGGCCGATGTATCGAGCCAGTGCTGCTATCCTCCCAGACAAGTCTGGTACCAATTTGCCGACCCCAGAGGGATGGAAGGCTTGGTGGGCCATGGGCGCATTTCACCTGCGCGCCGCAGTGGCGCCTCCAACCACTGCGCCACACGCGCCCTTTGGACGTGTGATATTTACATTTATTTTTGGTGCTCCAAAATTGCAGTTTTTCCATCTTTTCGATTAGCAGATGTCCACAAAAAATCTGCCGTTCTTTGATGACTCAGAGCATACCTGTCATTTCACTTGTTCATTAGTCGAATTCCTTTATGGTGAATCTCGTTTCGCATTACTAATGGTTAAAATTCTCTGTTCATTGGAACCCCATGACTAGAGCTACCCACTGCTTGTTATTTTCGAAATACGTCGGTAAGGACTACAATAGCTCTACGTACAATAGAACATGTTTAGATGATTTAGAAGCAAAGGAGCCGACTACGTCATTGACTTCAGTACGGTTTCACTTCAGAACAAACCATAAAGGACTATCTATGCTACTTAAATTTCATTTTTTAGCATCAGTTGAGCGCAGTGCAGCCATGGAGTGATCAGGGCGAAGTGCCAATCTTGCTTGTGCCAACGATTACATCTTATGTTTTTTTTATTATAAATCAGTTATTTAGAACATTCTAACCATTTGTGCTATGTTGACTTGTTGCCTTCAATGTTTTCGCTCGTAACACTTGGAATTTCTTCGAAACATTGAAAAGATCCAAAAGGGATTGTGCATTGCCATTATATAAAGGATTGCTGGTGTCACATACTATAAACTAGTAAGGAATGTCATCATTGTTCGGAACTAGTCTTCAGCGTTTCGCATGGGAAAGTTCGGAATTTTTTGAAAGCCCACTACATTATTTTCCGTCGAATTATCTATTTTTAATGATAAACCATCTGAACAAGCGAGATTTAGTCAAGCAAAACGCTACAGTAAGAAGATAAAAAAGCTCTCGGCGTTGATCAATCCCTGAGGGGTGCGCCATGCATTCGACTTCATTAAATATCGTTGGAGGTGATTGAATGCATATCTGGCCGTTACAATTACTCGCGGTGGCCCGCCGATGTATCGAGCCAGTGCTGCTATCCTCCCAGACAATTTTGTTACCAATTTGACGACCCCGGAGGGATGGAAGGCATGGTGGGCCATGGGCGCAGGGATCGATTCCACGTGCCGTTGCAGTGGTGCCTTCAACCACTGCGGCACACGCGCTCCTAGAAGCCAATATACTGTTGATTAAGCAGAGAAACCTCTACCTAGTACTTCACATAAGTCAAATTTTTGAACTTTTCAAGCTAATAGATCTTATTGGTATCCTTCAAACTGCCATATAAAATCTGTTCTCAAAAATAATTTTGGAAGGAAATTCGTCGCTTTCTCTCATAGCAATCGCGAGGTTGTTGAACAACATACGTTTACTTCCATACAATAACACACATGCAACACAATCGTAGCCGACGTTTCGGCAGAATCGCCTTCTTCAGAGCCTGGAAGGGTACACCAGTACGCGTTGATTAGGGGTGCTGCAGTCGTCAGCCATATGCGACTCTGAGCGGCTGTTCTTCCTCGGTAGAAGACAGATGAAAAAAGCGGTAGGTTTTTCCAAGAAGCCGTAGATCTTGTAATTATCGCTCAGATTTTCATCTTTCTGTTTGTACTGTTGAAGTGTTTGACCTAGCAAGCTGCGTATTGGTGTACCCTTCCAGGCTCTGAAGAAAGCGATTCTGCCGAAACGTCAGCTACGATTGTGTTGTAGTGTGTTATTGGATGGAAGGAAACATATGCTGTTTAACAACCTCGTGATTGCTAAAAGAGAAAGCGACGAATTCATAATCCAATGCCGAGGTTAATAGAAAGTCGATCCTGGGTACTATTTGGAAGAAGAGTTATTAACAAATGTGCTTTCTAGGTTGACATCTTGGGACCTTTTTCTAGGATCTGTTCCTTTGCTGGTCTATCGCATTTGTACTGGTGCTTTGTATCCTCGGAAACGTCTCTCTTACGTCAAGACGTTAGGTTCGCAAGATCATGAAATTCAATTTTTATTTAATTTATGCATCAATGTAAAACGCCTTCAGGCAAAAATTCTAAGTGGAAATTTCATGATTATGAGCGACTGGTCAGCAAGCATCGGCAAAATTTTCGTCGCTTTCTTGTTTTTTTTTTTTGACAGACTTTTCGTTTTAGAGCTTATGAAGAGAGCTACGATTTCAGATCCAATAATTCGACGCCATTACATAGCTCTATCTCTGGCACATCTAATTTCTCAAAAAGATTAAGGTCTTGAGAGTGACGTCACGATTTTGTTGAGTCTATGCTGTTCCTATCGCCAATAAATACACTGTCAAGGGGCAAAGTAGATAAGATAGGAACAAAAAGAGCGTGGTGGAAAAGTGCAACCAGTACAACGATCCTTATTCCCTAGACAAGATTTCAACGATCCCTTGAAACTTATTGGATGACCTGATATTATTCATATAGTGACGTTACTTACGCGTAAGAGCGAAATCTTTTCCTTGCTGCAAAAAGACCGTGCTTGTGGAAAATATTTTAATGGATGATTGTTGTTGCTGCGATGCATGTTCCACTAGTTCAATCTGAATGGACCACCATGTTTTTGCTGAAAGTCGTAAATTTTTGTTTATTGCCTACTAATTTTTAATTTCAGGATATTACGTGAAATATAACCATAGTGCTGCTGAGATATTTGCAAAATTCCGGACCGCATGTGCCTGCGGAAGGGACCGAACACACAGTTACTCGTTCTGGGAGCTAACGCGTTCACCACGACACACCATGCGAGTCCATCGTTTCGTCTATCTCTTAACCACACTATTGAGCTACAGGCGCTATCAGCATTAACCCATTTGCTGAGAGATTTTCTTATCGATAACATTGCTAATAAAGCGAAACTGTGTAGACAAGAGGAATACCCTACTTACACAATCGGAAACACGGTCCCAACCAGTTAAAGGAAAGCATTTTCTATAAATTTTTAGCTACAGAAGGTATTCAAAATTAAACTGCCACTTGTACCGTTCTTATTCTCTATTTCTCACACCAATGTCACATCCAATTTTCAAAAATAGCGTTCAGTGTTTCGACAACGTCTGAACACTCAACAAAAACCTGTTCTTGCCAATTGAGGTATTTCGATGTCAATATTTTCATGCAAGTCTAAGGTGGATAGGTTTCCGACCAAGTAGAGAGCTTTTGTTTTCGTTCTTCTACTCAAGTGTTTGATCGATTCAGTGCAAACTTACACATTACATATGTGATCATTTGCTTAAAAGTATTCGTATTTATGTATAAAGTTTATCCCTTTGCCAAAACTATTTTTTCTCAAAACTGTTTTTCCTCTTCGTAAAGTTTTCTCAGGTAAGTTTTTTCTCATACACGTCTACACCTTTACAGGCTGTTCGAAAAGTGACTAGTTGTGAAATGTAACGAACACGAATACAAGATTGCACTGTAATAGGAAGACATATCAGACCCATAGGTGTATATGGAAAATCGATCTTTCACCTGGAATTCAACGACAAAAAGCCATAAAACACTTGCTCGTAAAGATAGCACACTCGAGAAGATGGCTATTCTCCACGGATGCTCTCTTTTCTGTGCTTTCTATACCATAAGTTACTTAGATGACAAGTGTTCGTATGTTGTTCAGATAGCAACACTTCTTCACCTCACTCCTTTTTTCTTTCTTATTGATATTGCCCGCTATTTGGGTATATGAAAGTGAATTTTAGCTATGAATATAGTTTAGTATTCCGCAACTAGCGAACCCGTCGAATGGTCTTTCCGTCTGCTTGTCTCAGATCCATTCAGAATCGACTTCCACTTAACCTTGACATGGGTAGTGGGCATTTTCTTTTGCTTATCAAAGTACAAGCGAGGTTGCTACTTGATTAATTGGAAACTTGGGAACCCCATCTTTACGAGCAACAGATCCCCCAGCACATTTCGATTCTGTGCCACCAGCCATGTCTATTCCGTGATCCTTGGATCTTTTCACCTGCGCCTGCAGGTGGCTAATGAGGACAAAGAATAAGCCTATCAGTCTTTTAGATAGTTACAGTGCAATAATACACTTAATTTCTCCTAGGCCAATATCGCAGTTCGTTTTGCCCAATTGTCGTGTTCATTACATGAATGCCCTGTTATCAGATTCTTAAGGGATATTTGGTGCTGACCAAGCACTGAAGGACCTGATATTCACTTGATTTGAACGAATGCATATTTAGCCTATACTATAATCGATGATGGTCTTTCAATGTATCAAATCAATGGTGCTACTCTTCCAGATAACTCTGATGGGAATTTACCGATCCCGGAGGACGGAAAACTCAATGGGCCCAGAGCACAGAAACCCCTGCTCTACCACGCGTTCGAGTTTATTATACAGCTTTACTGAGACAAACTCCTCGATGCTTCGCCGTGTGAGATTCTAGTGAAATGTCCATAGTAGTTATTTTTAGTGACATATGAGTCATTGCGGTCGCATCAAGTCGATGGATTGACAGAAGTGGAACACAGCGTCACTGTTGTTATGCGACATAAGCTTATCATTAAACCACGATATTGATTCTGCATACTGAGATCACACGCATTTTTGAAGAACAAAGAGCCAGCTTGTTGTTTGAGCGACTATAACTAATGTAGGTGCCTTATGAAAATCACCCGTTAAAATAGTGGCTCAATGAAGCATACAGAGGTCACACCTCGTTCGACGAATCGATGTGCTGTACGACTGGAAAACAACTTTGCTTCCCTGCTTGTTCCTCGCTGAAACCATTCAAGATGTTCAATGAGTGTAATGGCTTTAAGTGTGTATTGCCGTTACGTTTTCAAACAAAAACGCTTAGAACGTCGCAGAGTAGTGAAACTGCGAGAAAAATACCATTAAGCTGCTGTATTTGCGAACCTTTCTTTCCTCCTTATCTTTCATTAGATCAGAAACAAAAATCCGATATGATTAGGGAAGCGATTGCCGTGAAAATGAGGGAAGCGTTCGTAGAAGCAGCTCCGGAAACAGATGGCTCGTGAGTTCTGGACCACTCAAATTATAGGAAAAACTCAGTAGATGAGCGTTATGCTACCTCAGCGTTATAGTTTACTGAGGGAAAGCACATTATCGTTTGTAGTTTTCACGACACCTGCTTGATTGTTGTCTTACAATTTCTTTTGGATTTCTCTAACGAGTACAACTTAGTTTCCGACTCTCATTGCATCTCGGCAGAGTGCCATGTCGTGCTACTGCTAGACTTCGACAATATTCTTGTCGTTTGAACAGAAAAAGTTCTAGCGTTTTTTCTCAGTCAGTAAAAATGGTTTTCATCTGATAAAGCCATTGTCAGCGAGGAATGCGGGAAAATGCTTCGAATAAAATGATATACATTAAACTTAGCTAACACATAAAGCTCATCAGATAAAACTATGTCATTTGTACCAAAGGAAGGACGATTTAGCCACTCAGTCAAAGAAGAATGTGAGTGCATCAAAAGATCAAGGCCGATATAGATAATGAATACTCTCCACGAAGTGGAGAGTAGTGTCTGTTGTTGTTACGAATCCATCACCGTCTCATGCCACTGAATAAAAATTTATTGCTGGTATTTTTAGTACTGCTGTACTGCATGGAATATGAGTCGTAAGCTTCGCATGAATCAACCATCATTCGACAAAAACATGACAGTTCTACGAAACCCTTCTCCACAAGTCCTATCAAGGAAACCATTAAACCACTTCCGTAGACCACGACCGTTAAACTCTTTCTGATCTAGATTGACTGTGATGAGAGATACGCCCTCTTTGTACAGCACAAGTTCAATAGCCAGGTCCAGTCACAATGAGCAGAGGACCAGTAGGGCAAATAAATGACAAATTCATAGACGATCAGTGCAAAAATGGCCGTCGTTATTGTATCATGGGAGCGCAGAACAGATTTAACAACGACGGACTGATTTTCGATAAATTCACTGCTATCCACTGGTAGAGTTCTTCCCTGGGTTTCCATTTCATATAACGATTTCTGGAACTACCATTGTTTTTCCTACGCCTCACTTGTTCTCCACAATCCCGATCTGTTCCGTGTACACTAATTAACATCTTCAAGTGGCGAGCATAACTGGTACTAAGTCACTCCAATCTACCTTTCTTTTAGGTCTCCATTAGTAGATATTTGGAATCAATCCATGACCACAGGGAGCTAACGTTCCTCAGAAAAGAAATGCGTCCTTGCGAACATTTTGTGAGAATTCGCGCCTAATTTTAAACTATTGTTAGCGTTAATACTTATTAAATAATATAATAAATATTATAAAATTTTAAACTAAATGAACAATTTGAACAAAATTGAAAGTATTTAGTGTTTCGATATCAATTAAAGTGGCCTAGATTCAACAGAAATTGGAGCGAAATCAAAAATAGCACAAAAGTTGGGCCGAAATCCAAAGAATGATCTGGGAAGCAGTCGAAATGAAAGCTTGTATTCGTAATAGAAAAATCGAAAATTGTACAAAACAAAATTAAATACCTCACACTGAACTGTACTCTATACTATTTACATTGAACATAGAACATAGATCTCACAAGATAATGTGAGGTATCCAAAACGGCAAAAAACCCATGAAACAGTGTAAAAGGAGAACAAAAAAAATCAGACATCGAGAAAAAATAACTAAGTTAACGTTCAGTTCCCCAGACATTGATGATTTTTGTGTAAAGTGAACAACCGACACATGTTGAGATTTGTAGGGTAACGAGCAAAACAACAGAAATTGGATAGGGGCGAAGGTTTTCAGACTGTAGACATTTGAAAACAGGTAAATACGATAGCACGGTAGCAAACTTGGTGGTTGCGTTTAGTCAGCATAAAGCTTGCACTTCACCGTTTTTGAGGAAGATTCTGCTTAAGTGGAAAAACTATTTGAGTTTTGCTATGAAAACTCTAGAGGAAAATTACCGAAATTTGAAATACTCTGAAAATCAAAAACCTCTAATTCTACTACTTTTTGCAAAAATCATTCCAACTGCCTCATACTATCAGGCAAATGTAACTTCCGTCATGAGAAAGTTCCAATGGTACCTCGCCGGATTCAAATCTCTATGTGATTGAGAAATCTTACTGAACCATGAACAGCGACATCATTCGGTTCGAAGTGCGCTCACGATATCTAATTAGGTCTGATTTCGATAGCCGAATGACGCACTAGTTGGCCTAGATGGTGTCGTGTAATCCGGCGGACAGCATTGCATGAACTTCCGCCCGAGCAAATTCCAAAACTAAATAATTTTAAAAGTCCCATAGTGATAGTAAAACTGCCACATTAGAAGTGGGTGACATGGCTCCCTCCGTAGTATCGTTCTCGTCCGCTGATCATTGATGAGCGACTGCAATGAACAGGTTTATTCTCTCGGGAGCGTCACCTGAGTTATGTCAACGTTTTTACTAGGGCCGAGTTGAAAGGAAGTAGTTCCCAACGATCATCCAGGCTTGAAAAAAGCTTGCTCACAATATTGCAAATCTCCGTCTGAATCACAGACAATGAGAACCTTCTGAAGTGACAAACTGGGAGTGTAACGGAATGTGTGCTTTTTCAGGCAAAGGTTGAATCTGTTCGTATAGGAGCATTATTGATCTGAGTTCGCGAAAAACTTTGCAAAGAATGATGATACCATTCTTTCTCTTTGCTCAGCAACCACGTACAGTACAGAAAATCAGTTTTAGTCCCATAATTTCTTGCAGAGAACCAACGAAGCGGCAAACTAATGGTGCTTCAGTGATCGTTCCAGAAAAATTTTGCCGCCCTACAGCTTCTTTTTAGAGAAGAGAAATTTTATATCTAGGTGGATTTTCCGCATTTGGTTTCTTTAGTCTTCTAAAGCGATCTTCGTTGGTTAATTAAAGCTCTGGAAGGTATAGGAACTTCACTGATCGTGAGCCTTTGTCTTCTTGTAGAGTTACAGTCAGACCCAAGTAAGCGGCAAGGAAGAATTTTTAGCAGCAAGTTAATGCATTTCGCTGTTACGATGACCTAGTGTAATCCTCATAAATAAACTTTCGAAGTTTAGTCGTTGTTGACTCATAAACTTGAAAAATCCTTGCACTTGGTAGAAACAGGCCACTTTTTGCTCACTGTCTGGATTGCGTGGCAAAAGTTGTAATGTAGTTATTAACGCATTCACGACAGAATGGGAATGGCAGTTTTATTCGATAGCTAAAGCACTTAAGAACTGAGAACTTCGGCTTAACAGCATTTTATCATGGAAGAGAATTTACCGTATGCATCCATACAACGATATACAGTGTTTCGAAATTATTATTCTCATTTGAAACTTAGCTAAGATTCAGATTTTTAAAGTGAAGTCAAATTAGGAGGAAACTGAACGCAAGTACGGTAGCAGTAAATGTTAATCATGCATTCGATAATATCAACGGTTTTTGCTGGATGAAACCGCGTTCGTACAATCCCGTCCCTATTCAAAAGCAACCATCGACGTAACCAAAAGAAATGAATAGGGAAGAATTTCTGCACTCAAAAGTAGTTGAAGTTTATTACGGTGTGATAATAAAGCTGGCATCCTGTTGGCGAAAATCTGTAGACTCTAGTTGTTTTAGTTTCATTAAATAGAGCTCACTGTAATCTGAGATATACCAGTTTAATCTTCAAATGCTACATCATAACCAGCGACGAACGTATTTAGACCAACGCGCGTTGTCGCGGACAAGGCGTAAAGGCGTTCTGATTGACAAAAAACCTGGATGATTCACTTGGCATTTGACTTCAAGCAACACAGGGATGATTCTCTGCATACTACACCCATACAATGACTTGCGGAGGCCTTCCGGTGTAGCAAACCTCTGTTTTTACCCAACCCCAGACAAGTCTGGTACCACTACCCCTACTCTAGGGGAATGGAAGGCTTACCGAGATCTGGCGGGGTGGCTACTATAATCAGCCACCGAGCTAGCTTGTGGGGCACCTATAACCACTGAGCTGAACGCCTGCGACAGTATTACTATGTATTAGTGTAACAGTATAATACTGAGATAATGCTATCGCATATATTAATGTTACTGGTAGGTTTGTGAATAGGAGGTATTCTGCTGCGAATGTGAACCGAAGGCGAAGTTTGCAGTCAGTGCAGTGTTCCTAATACAAAGCGCTCGTACTCACACGATTCCCGGTTCACTCTCGTGGAATCATTGGTAGTCTACACATTGGTAGTGTTGGCCCCCTCTGCAACCGATTTCCATTGTTTTTGGCGTATAACCTTACTTGATCACTTAGTAGTTGCAAAATTTTCAAGAAAAAATGAAACATTTACATAGGATGGTCCTGATCTGCGACAATAGCTGTCCATTTTTGTTATACTGCTCGCATTTCGCAGGACGATTGCATTCGTTGGAATTTGGATATCCGAATCATACTTCATATCTGTATTTTGTTCACATTTACAATCATCGTTGTATCTCAGTGCTGGATAACCAGTGTTTTTACGACGTTCCAGGTTGTTAGTAGTCTAGGTTAACTACTAGTATTTCTAGGCCAAGATGAGGAGAAGGTGTGGGATTAATAGCTCAATGAAGACGACGATTTTAAAAAAAAACGTTCGAAGAGGAAACTTAAGAAAAAGCTCTCGATTGGATAGGTTCATATATTGCTCCGAAACGCGAGAAAACATCTGCGAGCTGACATTGTACAGTAGAACTTACGTTTCAATCATGTCAATGTGAAGGCAAACATTCGTGAATATTTGCATTTCTTTATGGCTATAGACTAAATGGTAAGGAAAAAGCCACGTCAACCTATTCCAGACAACAATTATTAAGAGTCGAAATGCGCCTTTTACTGGGACTTTTTCCCATTATTTTAGCGTTTACATGCTAACGTAAGTGGGAACACAACCCACTATCGGACGTTTTTTTTCTTTTTATTCTTTCTTTTATACGAAAATTATACATAATGAGGGAAAATAGTGAGCCCCGATCTCCATCACGTGTGGTTAATGTTTTTTTATTTATTAGGAAGAGATCACTATGGTACTACTATGCCATATAACGAGTTACTGCCATCTATTATTGATGTTTTTCACACCCCGATTCCGTTTGATCAGGCGATTCCACAGACAATCACTTTTGCTTGTTTATCCATCGGTTTCACACATTCATGGTGGCTAATCCACAGAACAGAAAAACATTATGATTTGGTTTCCTGATGGGAAAACCATTGTCAAGTAGAAATGGAAAACATTCGATTCGAAGAAAATACGGGGCTAAACAATCCCTAGGATACGAAGAGAGTTCAACTCGGACTTTCTAACATTTCTCGAATCATTTCTGTAACAACTTCTACATCCAGAGGACAACGAAGCTTGTCAAACGTCATACGACGTCATCACCTTACTATTTATCATTAAGTGCTAATAGAAAAATACAAACAACGCTGTTTTACCTCATACCTTCTAGAAATCATTGTCTCCATATCACCGTAGTCTGTCTATACCCGCTATGTAGTCTAGTCGAATCGGCTTCAAGCGCTTCATATCACATGGTGTGAACAGAATAGATTGAAGGAATTCCCATGATCCAAGATTTAACTAATATTCTCCAATTTCAATTCTCATCTGGGATTGGTTATCACTTAAAAGTACTGTAGCGAAAACTGATGTAAACGTGAACTATCGAGAATTTCCCTGTAGCTTCTAATACTTGTTGTTCTTTTTTGGAAAACGGCTGAGTAAAAAGCTAAAAGCTCTCATCGTTGATCAATCTCTGAGGGATACGCCGTGTATTCGGCTTCATTAAGCATCGTTGGAGGTCACTGAATGCATACCTGACCTTTACAATGACTCGCGGTGGCCTACCGATGTATCGAGACAGTGCTGCTATTCCCCCAAACAAGACTGATAACAATTTGCTGACCCCGGAAGGATGGAAGACTTGGTGAGCCTTTGAGTCTTGAACCCGTGCATCGATCCCGTGTGTATTGCAGGCGCCTCCGACCACTGCGCTATACGCATTCGTTGAAAAAACGAAGTACCGATGAGTGGTGGGCCGACTTGGTATATCTTAAGAGTTATTCTCTGAAAAACTAACTTCAACTGAAGATAATACGAGTTAGCAGCTCATAGAATGCGAAAAGTAGGAATACGATAGCTGGCAATATCGTAGTTTCCTTTCTTGCTGACCATTCTGAGGATTCTTGACTGGATAGCACGCATTACGGTAGTGCAAGAACTGTTTGTATCGTCTAGTTTAACTCTGAAAGTGCAATCTCCAATCCAGTTCATTCAATTTTTTCAGAGGACTATTCTGTCCCCTTATGCAATTAACACTTCAACTACAACCGGTCTTAGAAGGAAAACTTTTACTGCTACTATTTAGTATACATTCACATGCTGATCATGTGATTCGAATTCAGCATGTCTGAACCAAGTCCTGTCTCTTTGTCAACGTAAAATCACGAAACAAACACTTATCTACAAGATTGTACGTGGCACTTCATTACGCACTGAAGAAAGCAAGGAATTATATGAACATCATGTACCTCTCATGACTCTAACGCTTTACCTATAGTGTAACCACGTCCTAGTGTCAAAAGGGTACGGTGGTGAATCTCCCTCTGATCCTCAACGGTGGCGAGAGTCTGGGTGGATGATGATGGAGTGATGACGACCTGAGGAAGGCTTCGTGACCCAGGACTCGAGGGAACCACGATGGCTAAACCAGCAAATGTAAATTACGCCCGCAACCGCACAACCAGTGAAAACGGACCACCCAATTGTCCAAGCAACTGTCCACGTGCAACCACATCAGCAAGCAAAAATGGGCCGCGTCGGTCCCGCCTTGATCCGCTTGAGGCCGCACGCGGTGGCGGCAGCGGCGGC
>MQTX01000327.1:161573-193504 GCA_009735665.1 Angiostrongylus cantonensis
GAGAACCTGGATGAGCGATCAAAAATTAAAGATGCCGTTCTGTACGCCAAGCAGTCGAAAATGAAATGGCCCAGATACATAATGCGTTTGAACGGCAGCCGATGGACAAGAGCTGTTAGTCACTGGATTCCTCGCCGTGTCAAACGTGCTGCAGGAAGACCGCCGACCCGATGGTCAGAGTTATTCACGAAGAGCCTGGAAGCGGGATATGATGCTCGACGAGTCCCTAGAGCGAGCAGAACCCACTGGGCTACTCTTGCGCGCGACAGGGAAAAATGGAAGATTTACTGGCGCCCGCTTTAGTCACTTGATGATCAACGGGACTGCAGGTGATACAGATGACAAGTGATCCCATAGTGAGGAATTAATTATATCCTGTTGGAATACTGGATTCTTCAACCACTTTGTGGTGAACACGCTTTCAAAAATGTCTAATTTGAATCCTTGAAAGTGTTACCTTTCTCAATTTCTAATAATTATGCTCTTCCTTTAGAGGTAAGGCGACTCCCGTTGCTGAATTGGAATTTCTGGAAAAAGCAAGCCGTTTAGACACATATGGTTTTGACCCATATACAGTCAAGGTGGGTTTGGTTTTGCTTCTTTTTCATTTTAAGGAAATCGCTCTGAAGAATAAAATTTGAAGCCGTTTATCTGACTTTAGGATCCAAAGGATAGTTCGCATGCCGTTTATTTGGGTGTGTCACACAAAGGTATTTTAATCTTTCATGGAAGTCAGAAAGTACACCACATTCCATGGTAAGAATACCTCAGTGGTTCATTTTTTGAAAATTAACCCGTTCATTTCATATAGGTCTTATTTGTCAAAAGTGGATTACACTGGGAAGGAGCTGTACATATATCCAATAGAGGCATACGTCCCACCGATCAGCAATGGTTCTAGCGATGGAAAAACTGATACCAACCAAACGAAGGTACGCATACCAACATCAATTCAGTATTTGAACCGTGCCATTCGAAATGTGATTGATATTTTACCTGTTTTCCAATTTTGTTTTTGTTAGGATCGAAAATCCCGCCTTGTGCTGAAGTACCACTGTCCATCTAGTATGTTTGCCAAACACCTCTGGAATCATATTTTAAGCCAACAAGCATTCTTCAATGAACAGAGCGTGCTATTGATTAAACCAAAATTTTCAAAGTAAGTTGGTTTCAGAATATTGTAAGCATTTCGTTTTATACTGTGGCGCATTCTACTATGAGTTAGTCAACTCCTGGAATTTTTTCTTTGGTTTTTTGCTGTAGTTGTAACAGCGCCCTCTACGGTTTGCCACCCCATCGTCGCAGGGAGATGCTCCTAGGTGTTGGGCTGCGATGTACAGCTGGTGATTCATCCTCTGGCAGGGTCTCCCAAGCTGAGAAGGAGTCCACCGATTCCATCAAGAAGCCCAGTTAAGAGTAAAACGATACCAGGATACACCATTGTCGTAGTATCAAACTAGTCGCATGGTGGCAAATCTCCCTCAGATCCACAAAGGCGGCGACTGCATGTGGTGGCGACGACCTCCGATAGAGTAGCCAGGCTGGCCTCGGGACTCCAGGGAAGCACAATGGCTAGACCAGCAAATCTCCGAAAAATGGTGATTATGATGGATCCCTCACAATTGTGCGGACCGTCCAAGTAACCAAGCAAGTATTGTAACAGCGTAATATTTCCCAGCTTTATTGTTGTTATTGCGTAGCAGCGGTTAAATCTATAAGGAATTTGTTTGGATTTCAGGGAGCTCAGATTAAATTATGTTTTCTGTGAATCTGCTTGTTGTCTTTCCGATTCAACTGAACGGTAAAATAAGCCATGTTTTTGTTTGACCATATTTAGACCACGAATACCACTACTTTCGCGAGGGTCCACGTTCCGTTTTCCTTCCCGTCGAGTTCTACGTGAGATCGAAAATGCTGACATTCTAATGGAAAATGAGCATGTCGCTAACGGGTAGGCTTTGTAACCATCCTCTTGCATTATATCTGTGAAGAGCCGTTTTTTATATTTGTTCTTTTCTTTTTTCTAAAAAAAGTAAATTAAGAATCAGATGGACTCAGACTCAGACTGCACGCAATTTTCTGGATCTTTTCTCATTTCTTACTTCTTATAAATCATTTCTTCTCCTTTATGTTCTCGAAACTTTTGTTTTGCAAGTTTTTTTGTGAATATTTTATAATTTGGCTGTATAACTGACCTTCCATTTTCTTCCTTTGACAGCTTGTTCACTATAAGTGGTTATTTCAGATACTTATAAACGTTCGACAGCCTTGTCTGTCTGTGTGGTTAATGCTTAGTAGATATGATTTGTTGACACTATACGCTCATGTATAAGTTTAAATATATAAATATGAACTGGCTGAATTTTCAAATGACTGAGATCGTAAATTATGTTGTATTTCAGTGCAGCGTTTGTACGTTTTGAATTGCCCCGTCAGGAGCCAAGAGGTGATCAACCGTGGTTGAACAAGTACCATACCTTGCCGAACATGAGAACGAACCACAACAATAACGAACGTCTTAATATTGATCAAAATTCTGTTGAGGACCCGATAGGTGAGAAAGTAGGAAGCAGTAAATTCCAGCGATAAGGTTTCTACATTATGTCATCAGCTGATATTGCAGTTAAGAACATATCCTCTCAAAGTGACGCAGAACCAACGCTCACGGTTATACAGTCAGTACCTTCGACATCAACGGGAACGAACGAAGCATTAAACAGTACTAAGAATGAACTCAAACCACAAGACACCACTGAAATGCAAAATAGCAATGTCGTAAGTTGTTTTATCTTATACCCAAATTTGCTTTTATAAAACTGCTTCGTCGTTTGACTCTAATACTATCCAAGTTTCAATTGTATATCTGTGATAGCAGAAGAATCTTGTTGCGAGCTGGATAATATGCCAGCGATAAATTGAATACTTGTCTTCAGTTTATTATCATCTGTCACACCTCAGGGTTTCGAAAAATGTTAGATCTGCATAATTAGAACTACCCTCCGTTTACATTTTAAAAAAAAAGCTCTTGGCGTTGATCAATCCGTGGTGGATGCCCCATGCATTCGACTTAAGCATCGTTTGGAGGTGATTGAATGTATATCTGGCCTTTTAAATGACTCGCTGTGGTATATCGATGTATGGAGCCAGTGCTGCTATCTTCCCAGACAAGTCTGGTTCCATTTTGCCGACCTCAGAGGGATGGAACGTTTAGTGAGCCTGTACCGCGAGTATCGGTCCCATATGTGTGTTGCAGAGCGCCTCCGACCACTGCGCCACACGCGTCCATTTGCGCCACTCCGTTTACATACTGCCAGAAATTGTCTCGTGGTGAGATTTAATGATGAACATAAAGGCTTTTACCGTATACTGAAAGTACTTTTCGACGAGAAATTCTCAACTTTATTGTTTTCGGTATTTACTTAATCTTTCGTAAACCTTTGGGATTTCTTCACCTTTTTCAGCCATGCAAGAATAGTGAAAAATTGTCGTTTGTAATCAACACGGTCAATATTTCCCATAGACAAAACCGACTCAAATTTAACACATACGTGATGAAAACCAATTTTCGATGGAGGCCACATGGGAAGATGTCTGTTTTACCACGTGCGGTCTGAACTCTAATCAATGAACATCGGCCAAAAGTGCTTGTCCCCAGAACGGTGTCATCAAGTATCTTCATCGTTAGTAACAATCCTCTGTGTTATTAAATATGTCCTTCATCCACTTCGTATTTTATCCATATTTTTCGACCCCACACAAGTTGCGGAGGTTTCTCTTATAGCTTGAGTTGAAATGTGCATGCTCTTGTGTTGTCTTGTGACTCTTTCTTACTACATATAGCACTTGTGGAGACTAATACTTTGTAATTTGTATGTTCTTCATTATGAAAAAAAGCGTTTGGAAATGACTTTTCATAATGTCCTTAAATGGTTTACTTCCCGGCAACTTTTGCTCAGTTTCATTCTTGGGGATTGTTTCAGACGTCGTTCACCGTGCGTTTGGTCAAGTTCGTGCGCAGTCCAACTGCATCGGTATGACATATTTCGTTTATTCTAAGATAGCTATTCTCAAATTTTGCTTCTATTGCCAAAATCTTTCGAGTCAATGCTTAGAAAACTTGATATGCCATACCTTTTTGTGTGTAATAGCACATTAAGCGTTGTGTACCTACTAATTTGGCAAATTTGCACAGTTGTAAATATCTAGATGCTTGTAATGGTTGTAGTTGGGTGTTTATTTCCAGCTTCTTTCCTTTTCCAGTTTTAACGTCAACGCTTTTGGCATGCTGTCTCCTGCTATGTAAAATGTTCTCTTTCCTTTTATGTTCTGAAGACTTGCTTAGTAATGTCGATGTTCTCAGTTTACTTTCAGACGGCGCGAATTTGTGATTTTAAAGGAATTATTTCACTTTTTACCGATGAGTAGACTGTCACTGTGCTTGCATCGTGTTACTTAGTGGAGTTAGCAAACTCTGAGTTTATTGCTCACTGGTGAGCTGGCAACGTTGAAATGCTATTACTCACCCGGTTTCAATACAACATTACCAATCGAAGCGAAACCCATTAGAATCTACACATTTGTTGCTAAGCGGCTATAAGTTTATTTATTACAGTGGCTTAAAATTCTCAACATTCGTTAGCGATGAATTCTGCGCGTGAAAAAATTGGTAGTTGATAAGTGACCGATCGGTTTTGTACTAGGCAGCGTAGTTCTGAAAGCGTTCAAACATATGCAACATTGCAAGGATGCTGAGATTAAAAAAAAAATCTCACAACCTTGGATAGGTTTCAAACCCGCAATATAAAAAAAGAATTGGTTATAAGGAAGGCAAAGCAAGGCTTCTGTCAGTGTAGTGAACAGCACGTGAACCACGAAAAGGTTAGGTGGAAGTTCGAAGCCCAGCTGAGGTTAATTTTTTTGTAAATTTCTGAGCATCTGTGTGGTTGCTTTCCACATCATACCCTACCGCGGGGCGTGGTATAATGTGAAAAGTGGTGCTCTGGGGCGCGTGTGGTGCAGTGGTCGGAGGCGGCCTGCAATACGCATGGGATTGATTCCCGCTTACCGCCTAATAGCTCGTTGTGGCCTACCAACCTTTCCATCCTTCTAGGATTAGAAAATTGTTACCGTATTTGTTTGGGAGGATAGCAGCACTGGCCCGATAAATCAGTAGGCCACAACGAGCTATTGTAAAGGCCAGATATGCATTCAATCAGTTCCCAACGATGCTTAATGAAGTCGAATCCATGGCACATCTGCAGTGTATTGGTCAAAGCCAAGAGCTTTGTTCATTTATCCTTGCCGTGAAAAAAAGAATAGGCGGTGAGTACAAGTTAAAACATTGAATATCAGTTTTTGTGTATTTGAACATTGCCGAACAAAAGACTTTGTTAACCTGTGTCAATGGCTTTGTTTACGCCGTCGCTCACGTTGTTTTGTATTGGGTGGTTTCATCCTTAGATTAGCATATTGTCACTGTAACCTTTTGGTGCAGGTTTGTTATTAGAAAACGTTTAGGAGTGTTGTCTCGGTTCAATCACTGAGATCATCGTTATCGGTTCCCGTATAGGATGCACTTTTCTTTATCGAACACCATAAATCATAAAACGATTGAGAAATTGGTTATTTTTTTCTACGCAACAGAAGCGTAGAAAAACTTAACGATGGTTATTATTTTCATTCTATGTTCGTGGTTTTGCGGCACTAGTTTGTCTACATTCCTCATCTTTCAAGTGTTTTTGAAGTGATGGGCGATTACTGATTGGTTTTCTTTAAGTTCTTTGATTTGAACCTTTGAAATAGTTTTTAGAGTGACATCTTCGATTATCGGATTCAGATGATCATCGTCAACTGTTCATGGGAACCCACGACCTTATTTACCAAGAGTCTTATCATCGGTACAAAACCTTTCGAACGACTGCGTAGTGCTTGCAAAAGCGCTTCTCTGGGCTCATACATTAGTGATATTTTAAGCTTTTTTTCATTTATTTGTCCTAATTTGATCTCATGAAACAAGACGATGTGATTTCTTTGCCTCGAGTGCAATACTTTAACAGGCCTGAAGTCATTGTGAACTTATTGTTAGGAAAGGTATTGCTCGGAAACCAGAGAAGAGAGAGAATCCATAGAGAAACCTGAGCAGCTTACAAAATGTGTTTATAAAATTCATAATTCATTCATTACTGCGTTGGTTTTTTAACGGTCTTCAGTAATTCCTTGACAGCTAGTCGTCTTGGGGGTTTGAGGACTTGGCAGTCGTATAGAAAAGGTTCTTACTCAACTCAAACACTGTGACTATATAGAATGACGACGCGCAGAAGCACTGTGTAGATTCCAAGAAATTAGAGCTCCACTCATTTTGACGGTTGTCTGTAGATTCTAACGACTTTTATTTCAGTTAGTAGTTCATTATATGTTGATGTGTTATGTTAAAACTGAAAGGAGAGGTTATCGCTGGCCGTTATTAGTGAAAATCAATTCATACGTCCATTTTGTCGGTATTAATAGGCAATATTTCCCGTCCTTTCTATGCTAGTTACGGCAATGAGCTCTTGTAGGGTCACTTAATTCGGATAGTTCATTACATCTCTCAAAATTAGCTAGAACTAGTGTGACGCTATGAGCTAATCGTGGCTAGTTTTTCAAAAAAAAAAAACGAAAGAAAAAAAAACCAAAAAGTCGTTATAGCAAAAGTATAGTTCTCTTCATATCCTTAAGCAAGTTCAGTCCAATGAGCATTTATGACATAGGAAGTGACGGATAGCGGAATTGCAGTACGCCAGTGCTACACCATGTTTTTGCGTTGTTTAAACTAACTTGGATTAAAATCAGTGAAAATCATGAAGAATGAAGCCAATATTTAAGGTAGAAGTGGAGTAAAGTAAAACTAATGATTTATAAATGTAAGCAACAGATTAGGTTATCTTAAAAATGTACACTTAGAACTTTAAGGCAGCCGGAAGTTTTCAGAATTCCTCGAATGATTTACTAAATTTTGGTCCTTTATTCGGTAAGCATGAATCACTGTGAGAATAGAAGCATTCATTACTTTTCTCATACCAACTAATTCCTGTTTGATTTCTCTCTGCAGCTGGAATTTCTGAGTTGCCATATTTTTGGAAGTGTACACACTTGTTGCGGACAATGCAGGCGTCGCGAAATGAAAACTTTATTATCATAATTTTAGCCTGAACCGGAAGGGTCTCATGATGACAACGCAACAAGTAAGGAGCCAACCGTGTCGCTGTTAGCAAACACCTCATCTAATGCTGATGTGAAGGTTGTCAGCGCAATTGTTGTCTTTACAGAATACATTAAGCATCTGCCATTTCATTTGCAGAAATGTGTTCCATTGAAGAATGGCTCTGTGCGGTGCGCAAACGATAGATCTCATCGCTTGTTCACCTGGTGTACGAACTTGTTTTTCTCAACGTTTTTATTTATGCTGATAGTGCTGGTGTTCTTAATAGCTGTTTTTGAGGTTGGTTTATTAACTGTTTGAGGTAAACGAGTGTAGGACCATTTATTCCGAGACGCATCTTCTATACACATTCGTAGTATATTTTTATACACTTTTCTTTAAACCAATTCCTGGCCACATCTCGTCACAGAAAACAGTTCTCTTTTTTAGTTTTGACTTTTAAATACAGCACTCAGTAATTTGTTAATCCATTGACGAATGTTACCCATCTATTTATCGCATATATCTGCCGCATGCCTCTCAACTCATGAAGCTGACAATTACGAAGAATCATCAACCGTCATAGAAAAATCAGCATCTTCGCGAATAGTGTTTGTTCCATTGACACTGTTCCTGCCGTGGTCCTGAAGAATTTGTGCACAGAACGAGTTGCCCCGCTTCAGAGGTTGGTTAGGCAGGCAGGATGCATTTACTGATTAACAGCATATCTCGAAACAGCGTCTCTTTCGAAACCTTAACACACTGTCTTCTTCTTAACCAATGCTGTAAACATCGTGTTGAAAAAAAATTTCTTAGGTTTTACAGTTATGTCTCTTATGATTGTTTTCTTCATTCTTTTTATCTCTTTATATCTAAAGATAAAGATAAAAGATAAAGAAATTTAGAATTGAAGCGAAGAAGAAAAATCGATTTACCCTATCTCTGATTTGTTTCTGAGTTTACTGAATTAAGTATCATGAGCAGTTTTATAAAGTAGCACTTAATGTGTTTTAACACATGGCCACTTTCAGCTTTAAATCATTATGGCTCACCTCGTGATGATTTCTGTTAATTGTATCATGCACTATTAGTAAAAATCTGCCTGTTCTTCCACGATGGAATCCTAATTTTCTGGAGTCCTGTTCTACTTTTCTTAGCTTCAAGGCTCGTATTTCGAACATGAAAGCAATTAAACAAACGAGATTTCGTCTTGCAAGACAATGTTTTTCCACAGTGTACCGTTTATGGTCTCAGTTGCTGCGTATTAATGGCAAATTTTGAAAACTTGGAAATTTATGTTTAATCTTTTGAAAACCCTAGTTTTAAACATATTCAAGTTTAAAAAACCACACAAATTTTATGCATGCTGTTAATGCTGCAACACTATGTTCCATGAATTTAAAAAATTCTGATCTCTTGAAGTACTTTATTGGTCGAGAAATCGTTAGTTGACTTCATCGCGAAAATGTTAGATTTTTTTTTACCGCACTGCCTTTGCCATATTCTAGTTCCTCAACAGTGCAATGAAGTGAATTTAAATCGCAGTCGTTGTGGTTGTTGTGGAGTGATACATGGACAATTTCTTTATTACGTTCAGCGAAGCGGTGACACAGATTGGGTTCGAAACACAGGATGGCTGTCGCATGTTCAGCACTCGTACTACGAGCCTGCGAGGGAAGTCGTTTTGGATAAATACCAAAAGTATTTTCTGCGCTGATTCCCGATCATTCTTTTTCACTGCGTCATCACTTAGTTCTGTGCTGAATTTCTTTGATTTTACTGATGAGTTCTTTCAAGCATTGATGGCTTAACACGTTTTAAAATTATTGAGGCTTGGGAACTGACCCTTTCTCGCCATCCTTCGCACATTTCTCGAAGTTCCGTTAGTGTTATAATTCCTTTTTAACGATGATGTCGTCGGATGAAACGCTCTAATACCTACTAATATTGCTTACCTCAGTGATATTTTGGTATTGTATCGTTTTGTCGTCCTATCTATCCCCAGTTAGTAATTTAACTATGTAAAATTTCTCCTCTTTTTATTAGGTGATCATAATAGTGAGCTCGTCATCTCAAACATTATTAGACACGGCTATTTCACTCTTCACTATGTGTTATTTAAAGTGGTAACCTACCCTCAGTCAACGACAGTTCTTGCCCTGCATGTTGTTGTTTAAGCGGTATTCTCACTATGCTTGCTTAATATCTAGGCCCACTTTATCACATTTTAAAATAACAGTTTTTGTAACCATTGTCGACATTAGAATAGAGCGATGTGTTGTTGATAAGCATCTATATCCAATTGGGCCAAGTGGTTGAGTAGCTGGTACTAGTCCTGTGGTGTTCTAACACAATCATCCTGTTTTTTTTTATGAAATTAAATAAATATTCTTTTATTGCCGTGACTATGTACAAAGATCATTTTTGCTTCGCACCTTCAGGTTTAATTGTCCGCGTTTGAGGTCGTGCTTTGAATCAGCTCATGAGCTGTAGAGTATAGAGGATGTCCTCAATCTATTTATTTTTTGATAGTTTATGTGATTGACTTGAGCATAATTGCACGCCTTTCGCTGCCTTTTATTGCATCACTTAGCAAATCGTATCCACCGGAAATGGAACGGCCGTATTAGATCTGAAATCATTGGTAGCCATCTGATGCGTGCGCTTTGACAGATAAAGCACAGACTGTTTTAGGAGCGTCACATATTTTATGGTAGCCAGGTTAACTTTGAAGCGAGTGTGATGAGCATCTATTTAGGTCGAAAAGCCAGCATGAAAAACGACCTAGCTCCAGAGATGAGCACAAAGAAGCGATAGGGTATGGGAGTTCCCAAGAGCATCAAAAATGTTGTGAGGAAAACAAAGAACGCTTGACTCTATGCCCAACTTTCTAACTTCACAATTCTTCCTGCTTCCCGTGGCCATCAGAAACCTGGTCGCTGAGTAAGCAGGATGAAAGATCACTCAGCGTTTCTGAACGCGCAGTCAAAATGACGATGCTAGGAGTATCCTGTTTCACACAAGTAAGGGAAGAGATCCGAAGCTCTGATTTGCTTCAACGATAAAAAATCAAAGGTGTTATTCTGTACGCCAAATTATCGAGGGTAATGTGGGCCGGACACGTAGTGCGTATGAGCGGCAAACGATGGATAACATCCGTTGAGCGACCGCATTATTCAGGATGTCAAAAGCACTGTAGGAGGACCACCGACCCGATAGAATTCTTCACGGAAAGCCCAGAAGAAAATTATGATGTTCAGTGAGCATCTAGAGCGAGCAGAATCCACTGGGCTACTCTTCTACACGAGAGGGAAAGTGGAAGATTTACTCACTCCGGGTCGAGTTACTCTACAATCATCGGAACTGCAAGTAATACAAGTGGACTGGTAGTAGAATGCGTCTATTTCGCTGTGTAAGTTGGTAAGTAAGAGTTGGTGATACCGAATTTCTTTTGACGCGTAAATTGGAGAGGAAGAATGGCCAAGCGCGGTCATAGGATTTATGAGGTGAGTAGTTGGAAAATAGATGTACACAAAGCCAACGCCTCCGACATTTCGTAACGGGAATTTCACTCGACGAGTGCAGAGGTTCCGTCATCTTATTTACGTATGTCGGTCTTTCGGATTGTCTTTGTAGGGCGATCACATGGAATTTGATGCGGTCCATGGGCTCAAGAAGAGCGTGAAGATTAGCGTCTGAAGAGATTGTTTTGGTGTTATAGGTGCACAGGAAGAAAGCCTCCATACCGTGTCTCGCACGTGCTCGTTTTGTCCGTTTTCAATGACTTTTTATGCAACGCGAGATTTGATCGCCCCTCTCCGGTTGTCTCACCACCGATCGTCGTTCCTAGATAGCAGTGTCCAGTCTGCAGAATCCTGAGCCGGAAATTTTTCTTACTTAACCATGGTGGTTCTCTGGAGTTCCGGAGCCAGCCTTGCCAAAGTAAGCCCTAAGTAGTCACCACCTTAGGCAGTCGCATCCTTTGTTGACTTGTTGGAGAGTTGCCACCATGTTTGATACTAGGACGATGCTTTTTCTTAGTATTGGCTTACTCTTAATTGGGCTGCAGTATGGAAACGTTGGACTCCTCAGCTTAGAAGACGCTACTGGGAGATGAATTCCATTGTAGAGGGCAGTTCGACACCCAGAGACAGCTCCAGTGAGACTATAAACCTTGAATAGTCAATTTGCAGTTAATATCTACTGTGATTGTGAGGTCAGCGTAGCAAAGAACACTGTATCCCTCCATAACATAAGAGGAGAGAATCCATAAAAATATATTTGGTAACAGCTTCATGATAAATCACGAAATATATTCGGATCAAGTGGATCGTTTCCATAGCATCTCGAGCAACACGCTTTCCTCGTTCGTATGTTATCGCAACCAAAATCTTTATTTTTGTAAGGAAGTGAACGCGTCCTGTATAACAACCCCGCGATTGCTGAACAAGAAAGCGACGCATTTATAACCCATCGCCGAGGTTAATAGAAAGTTGGTTCTGGAAACGGTCAAATATTTATTTAAAACGCCTAGTAAACATTCAACACTTTGTTAATGATATCGGAAATATACTTCACTATTTTCACGTATTTTCTTAACATAGATTGTCTGTTGGTTTGCTTTTTTATGCATCACGAAATACTGAAAATGTTGCTTTCACGTGGTTTGTTCTGAGTCATTTTTGTTCAGCATATTCACTAATCCTTATCGTTTCCAACAACAGTAGATGGCAGATGTGCTATGTCGGATGTAGGGTTTTCAAACAAAGCACCAAAGGTGCTTGTTCGCTGGACGTTTCCGTTCTATGGTCTGATAAGTGTCACTCAAATAGCAAATTATTATTGAGTTTATAACTATTGCGCGTAGCACACCGGTTAACGGTGCTATTCAATGTGCAATCTGTCGTTGATTTAACCTCGCGCTTCGCACAAACCAAACCTTGCACACTTTCGAGGCCGTCAAATTAGCATTAAAGTTGCCTGAGAAGGATAGCAGCTCTAAACTCATGCATCAGAAAGTGAGGAACTACTGACACATCGGAATGTCACCGTAAGTCATTCTATAGGCCAAACATGGGTGACGTCACGTCTACGATGTCTAGTGGAGTCCATTGCACACCTCATCTCCAAAAGGCTGATCAATGCCGAACGCTTTTACATTTTACGTTCTATTTGTGGCTGCTAGAGAAAGGAATTTCGATGATGCTGCCTGGGTCTTCGACAACATGGGGAGGCGCAGTGCTCAACACATGCGCGAATTTAAGCATACGGAAGAAACAACACGGCACAACGACATTAGTTACTATAGTTAGGGACGGCAAATCACTTCCGTGTTGATGAAATATCATGGAAAAAAACAGGGTCGACGGGATTTGCACATAGCTATGATGAATTTCGAAATCTAAAAACACACACTCACTTAACTACGAGTCTGTCACTGTTTTACGGTGTGAACTACGTTTGGGCAGTTTGGATTTCTTGATGTACTGCTTGATGGCAGCTTCGGGTCCAACAGCGAAATCGAACAGTAATTCACGAAAGAATTTGAACACATAGTCAAATGATGGCCTATCCTGCAAATAATTTTTAAGAGTAACATTGCAGTTTAGGTTTCAGACATAAAGAAAGTTGCTGACAATCGTCTAAAACTTCTAAGTTGGGAACTAGATGAAATGAGAGCAGAGCAGCGTTTGAAATGTTGCTGCGCCATACCCACATTTGGTTTGTAGCTGGTACACATAGAGAACAAGTTGTCCAGATACGTTTCCTTACTGTGTCCACTGGGTAATTCCATTTTTTCTCCCTTAGCGAACAGCGTTTGCAGGCTGCAACCCACTGTGATCAGCACTGAATTAATGCTCGTCATCGTTCCTATTTTGCTCAGAAGGTGTCGTCAATATTGCTACGACCCTACTGTTAGCGATTACATGCGCCGTTCAATGCAACACGCCCTTAGCCGACAAATACTATGAGAAAAAAAGAATAAGCGAAAGACCAGATTACGAGATCACCAGGAACAAAGTCCTACAAGTATTCAAATATCAAATTCATTGCTTAACATCCGTAGAAAATATTTCTTGTTCATAAAGGCAACAATTATCAACGCAATAACAGGGGGCCTAATGTGGCCTCTGAATGTGATTTTTTGAGGGTTTTGGATAGGAATTCCTACTTTTTTTTATATAACTCGACATCATTTGATGTGCGGATTCTTACTGCATTCGATACATTTTTCCTCGTCCATCAACTATGAAAGAACTTTCACATATGGGCTGACCTGTTGATTTTCGTTATCTTTATGAATGCCAGCTGACCGACTCGATTCCTTCGCAATGAGTGAATTAACTATTCGCAGACAAGTCTGATAGCAATTTGCTGACCCCATAGAGATGGAATGCTTGTTAGGTCCGGGGTCGGTTGACTAGCGGGTCGCTTTGCACATCATGTCGGAGTTGCTTACTACTGCGTTATCCATCTCCTGATGTTCCTGATATAGCTAAAAAAAAGCTTTTGGTGTTGATCAATTTCTGAGGGATGCACCATGCATTCGACTTCATTAAGCATCATTAGATGTAGTGTGCATATCTGGTTTATGTAGTGACTAGTGGTGGCCTACCGGTGTATCGAGCCAGTGCTACCATCACCCCAGACAAGTCTGGTACCAATTTGCCGACCCCGGAATGGAAAGGCTTAGTGGGCTATGGTCGATTCCACGTGTATGCTGCAGGGCGCCTTCGATCACTACTCTACAGGCGTCCTTTCCTGATAGGTATAAAAATTTAAGACCAATCTAAGACCACAAGAATGAAACAGCAACTAACTCTTTTAGTGTTTGCGGTCGATGCTCATTGAAAATGTATGGTGCAAGTCCATTGTGATTGAGCTAAATTGATCGTCTACGTAATGGTCATCCTTTTAAGCAGAAATACCTTAAAAATGTATACTCGACTTCAAATATAACACATCCAAACGCCCAAACGTCGGTGACGATGTTGAAAGTTCGATGCATCAAACATTCCGGGGCCCACCACAGCCACTCTAAATCGCTTCCGTCGGTTCCCTCCACAGCGTCCTGAAACACTAGTATCACGACACAAAAGCACTAGCAAAGGAATTCTTGATATATGGCTGTAAAGATTTTGTTAGGCTTGGTAGAGCACCTAATTCGCACTTTTCTTGCTGCTGTACTCAATCGGGTTAGCAAAGATAAAGTAATGGCCTATTGTGGAGAGCGACCGAAACTGTCACTAATGCCATCTTTCAAAAGGGGTTTAATTCCAATATAAACTATGTTTCCATACTTTGTCCAAGAAATGGTACGGCACCATGTAATCGGTTATCTTCACGGCGTAAATATGAGTAGTCGATTGGTGTACAATGATATTCGACGCTCGAAGATGGCGGTGACACAAACCGTTCAATTCCAGAAAGCGCATACCGGCACACACCTGAAGCATTAACAAGAAACAAGGAATGCTGTTGGAGCTGGTCTATTCGGAGATATTGGTTCTATAGAGCATTGATGGAATAACGTAATTAATTCCTCTTGAATACTATTTTCCTTAGGCTCAATCGGAGCTGTCAAGATGAGCAGGTGTTCACTCCACTCGGCTAGCTTTTGATGCGAGAAGTATGTGAACAATAAAGCAGACAGTGTTTCGTAACTCTGGCTACCGACTTCCACTGTTACATCATCGTATTCCATTTTTCATGCCACATTCTCCAGAGTCATTATGACGGGGTGGCTCATATTATAGCTCCTTGCTTTTTTTTGGATAATGTCGCTATAAAATCGGCAAGTTTTGGTTGTGAACCTGTTATGCAGCATGTGAAGGTGTTTATGCACTGAGATATACAACTACCTAAGGCTTACATAGTCGTCGGAGTCGTAGGCCAAGTTTTATGGAATTGAGTCGTGCTATTGCAATAAATTAGCATCATAATCATTTTAATATGGTTCATAAGTCCGCAACTTCTACAAAGTCAGGTTGGAATGTTTCTGGAAGTTTAACCGATTTTCTTTAACCATCAAACGATTCCAAGCTAGTGGTCTTCGGAATATCAAGCTGAATGATTAACTTACATTACAAGGCAAACACGGATGAATCATTTACTACTCGCACCAATCACCACCATGCAAACTATTAAAGGGAGTGGGAGATTTTTCCCGGTCCTATTACGAGACATATATAAACCCAATATTACGGCTTCTAAAAACGAGAAGCTGGAAAAGTTAAGCGATTTCATAAAGGTCTGTCTCCAGTGAACATTATCGTCATAACAGTAAGCAAAACTTACAAAAACTGCCTTAAATCTAAAGCGTTTTCGGACTAAATGAAGCCAGTGCTTTAAAGCTGAGGCAACATTTAGAACGTGACTCGAACATACTCGAACTCCGACCTGGTACAAAACTTCGGATTTTTGCCGCAACGACATCTCCTGACTAAAGTATCTTCTCCTTTGAAGACATCTGTCGAGTGGAATGCCATTGATGAACTCGTATGCAATCCAGTGAGCAAATTTCTGAATTGGAAACCCATGGACTTCGAATGGTTTTTTTCTGACCCTCGTTCAATTTAGCACAGCTACGGAGTCAACTATGCTTGAAATCACAATGTTAATTTTTTATTTGCTGCCTACTACAATTTTTTATGCCAGAGTACTTTGCGAAATGCAACCACAGTGGTGCTGAGACGCTTGCAAAACTGCGGTTCAACAATGGCGATTTGGGCACCGCAGATCAATTCCGTTGACGGGTAAGCTGATGGCACTGATGGATAGAACTAGCTGAGAGACAGACGAAACGAAGGATCTGCATAGTGTGGTAGTGAACGCGTTAGCCCCCGGAATGGCGCGTTCGTTCCCTATCGTACGTAGACACCTGCAGTCCAGGGTTTTGCAAATATCTCAGCACCATTGTGGTTGTGTTGAGCTGCTTTTAGCTTTAACTTCAGCATAAGGCTTTGTAACCTACGCCAGTCTTATTTCGCTTTATATTTTGCTTCTACTTCTAACTATGCCCGAAAAGCAACTCAGTTAACTCCCAAATATTCTTAAGAAGTCAGTTATTCGGTTGAAACTATTTTCACACCGGGTTATGTGGAAAAAAAACCGGAATGAATGAGATAGTCGACGAAGAACTCACAGCATCTTCTTCGAATCCGAGTCCAATAATGTGTGAGAGGAAACTATAACCATTTCTAATATTTCCTTCTTGTATTTTTCTGGAAATCGGACTTGACAATACTTTTTCACTGTACGAGAAAATTTCCATAAAACGTGTAGTCGAACATCACTATGTGGTGATTTAAACGTTATTTCTTAGTGGAATCTCCAAAAGTAGTTAATTTTGCTCCTTCAATCGATTTACTTCCTCATAGTGGGTGGGAGAAAGTTCTGAATGCCCAAATGCAATGTGAAAAACGGCAAGGTTACGCAAATGTCTTGAAGACTTTTACACTTTCATGCAGTACTTCGTATAAGAATAAACCAATCCCATAAAAAAAAACAAGCGAGGTATCCATGTTTAGTTTACCTCGAAAAACACAAGGAAAGGGCTTCACTAGATACAGTTGACTCTCTTCGTATCCGTTGGGTAACTAGAGCCTACTGAGCAGCTCTAGGAGTCTACACGGTTGAATGGAAACTACTAGCGGTCTTTCTAGTTGCTCTAATTTTTATTATTGCTACTTATATGACTCTAGGTTACAAACCGTACTGAACTCAGCACTTTCCTCAATCGGGTTCTTCGTTTTGTATTTATTATCCACGAATATGTGTGGATTCGTGTGAGCGCTCGGAATGTCGTTGAGTGTAGGTACGGATGACTCTCGCCAGAGCTTCAGTTCTTCACCACACAGACGTACTGACGTTTGTGGATCGTAGGAAGACAAGTACCATGTAAATTAACCCTGGCATAATAGGAGGCTTGGTAGACTTGGAACAGATTGGAACCAATAATCACGCGTGTATTACACAGAATCTTTAAGCATTTCATTTCTCACGCTCCGAAAGTTACTCAGCGGTTGACATAATTCCACAAAATATATGTGATAGGATTATGGCTATCACATAACCTTCATTGCTTTTGGAGTTGACATAGTATTCTATCAAGGAAATCGTAGGTATTGGTAGTCGAGTTTTCTATTCACTGGTCCATAAAGGCCATTTCATAAGTTATCAGTTAACATCTATTACTTCTCAAAGAGAACGAAACCGTCCACTTCTATGACGGAGATGAATATCCTACTCTTTCTTGCTTATACTTTTTTTATTGTGCAAACAGTGCGAATAACGTTTACTGTAAAGTCCTCATTTATACTCCCCATCACACACCAAAAATATTTAAATAGGCAAGGATTTGAGAAAAAAATATGAATAGCTCGCTTACGATGGGTTATCTTTGCTTATTTTTTCCACTTCTCTGAGCCGTCTGAAATTTGTTATGTTGACCATTGGATTACTCTTTTACCTGATAATGAATATTTTGAACAAGGCAGAAAAACCTTCAAATTAAGGCGATCAGTGGATCGCCAGAAAACTTCGCAGTTCTAATGGATAAACTACGTCGGAGGACAACGAAATTATCTGCAGTTCAAAATCCCCTATGGTGATTTGTAGTAAGCGAATTCAAAATTATTCCGAGGCCTCGATGACAACTTGAAACAAAAGAAAGGAGGGTTTTTTTCGAAGCAGGAACACTTATTTTGGAGTGGAATTTCGTTAAAAATCATTGTTTTTAGTAAGAAATTGGAAAAAAAACTGGTCGATAGGTTAATGAAACAATCGACATCACATTTCTTCAAGTGACTTATTTGATCAACACCACGTATTCTGTTACACCCACTCAATGTCCTTATCAAAAGCCTTCTGATTGAAAAGTGTAGGTCGCAACTTGCGAATGGTAACCGGATTGTAGATTCCGTCGTAGTACAAGTAGGCTTTGAACAATGACTCTTTTTGCTCCTTGTCCAACGAGAGTAGTCGTTTTGCTATTCTGAAAATATTTTAAACCTTTTTTCTTAAATAAATACGTTAGTTGATAACCCAAACGTGGAGTGTCTTGCAAGATTTTTCTAATGTACCTTAAATTCATCCATATTTCTTTTTAGCTAAATCAGGACGATCAATGCGAAACACCGCTATAAAGCCCTCTAAAACCACAGCTATTTGGACACGTTAACTTACCTGGACAACCAATCAATATGCTCACCCTAGTACAAAATCTAGCTTACTAGTATTTTGCTAGTCTGATATTCTTTTTGCTGAAAATCTGAGGTATCCGTAGTAGACGCTCGCAGTTGTTCGATCCTTGTGTATTAGAAAAAGGTTGAAAATTAGTCCCTTCAAAAGATGCACTTCATGCCACAAATTTACTTGTACAGTGACTTGTGGACAAAAATGGAAGACTCTTTAGCCCAGATAACATTTAGAGATCAAGCTTCTACCGTAAATAGCTGTCTGATACCTGCAAACACACTGTCACCATGATGACGCTCGTAACTAGTCTGCAACCATATGCAACCAACCCTGTAATATCTGCTTGTTCCGAGAGTCGTCTCATCTCGTGATTGTATAGCTCGCCGAAAATCATCAAAGTAGTTTTTAACCGATAAAACTGCAGTATTGCGAAAGCCACGCAAGATTAGTATTGATTTGCCAAATGCTCTAGAACCGTGAATGTGATCTAAGTCCACATACATTGACTGAGAAGCATGAGGAGACAAAAAACATTCTCAACTTATCCTTTTCCAACTTCCAAAATGCTTTTACGAGGATGCAGTTTTGTGCGGTAGTATTCCTAGCATAACTAAGCAAATGGAATAGAAGCTTACGAAGACGAATGGAAGAGCACACCTAACTTTATTCCCTCCTTCCAAGCTTGGCTTCTTCCTTAATGCTTGAATGCGCACACTGAAGGTTTAGTCTGCATTCAATCGCATCACAAGTGGCTCTAGATATGAAGAATTCTTGATTGTCATTCAGCACCAGCATGGCGCTTGTTCGACAGCGTCTTGTGCTCGCCAGACTTCCCATACCTCTGTGGTCGTGGGATTGGTACGAAATCCGCTTGGTACCATACAACTCCCTTGAAGCTACAACAGATGGCTAGTTCTTGTGACAAAGATATGGGAACATCTTAGTGCGAATATCCCTGAATTCGATAGAAAATTGACTTCATAGTACGCAACGACATTCACTAGGAATACCTATTCAACGACATTCTTATGGACTACCAAGTAATCTAAATTGACAGTCAAACTCACAAATACGAAATTTTTTTTCGACGACAAATACGAGAAAATGAATCTAGTGAAAGAAAGGCTGGGATCCCCATAAAATATGATGCCCGTTCGTGTACGAGGAACTCGAAACAAACGAATATAAACTTTCTTCGTCCTCACTTGAAAGTGGGGTATTCAACTGTACAAATATGACACAGTGCCAAGGTGTTCAATGCTTGCACGATCAGAGGAAAGGTAAGTGTCACAGAATTTGTTTTTTTTTTCGACGACAAATACGAGAAAGTGAATCTAGTGAAAGAAAGGTTGGGATCCCCATAAAATATGATGCCCGTTCGTGTACGAGGAACTCGAAACAAACGAATATAAACTTTCTTCGTCCTCACTTGAAAGTGGGGTATTCAACTGTACAAATATGACACAGTGCCAAGGTGTTCAATGCTTGCACGATCAGAGGAAAGGTAAGTGTCACAGAATTTGCACAAAGGGTGAAGCTCTCAGCGTTGATCAAGCCCTGAAAATGTGCTATGCATTCGACTTGTCTAAATATCGTTAGACGTGATTGAATGCATATCTGACCCTTGCAGGGACTCTGGGTGGCCTACCGATGAATCAAGACAGTGCTTCCATCCTCCCGCATATAATATTGATATAAAGTGGATGGATTTTAATAAAAATGAGTTTGACATCTAGACATACCGTGGTTTATATTGAGAGAGTGATTTATCTGTATCATCTAAGACTAGTTTCATTGGAGAACGTTGGTCATATAAATAATTGGGAGGTTTCAGTTTACCTTGAAATGAATTAATTTATTTAAAAAATAAATGACAACCAGCTCTACAAATAGTGAGAAAATGCGTTCTTATTCTATGTAAAAGCATACCTAACACAGGTCTTGGAAAAGTATACGGTGGTAGGTCGAAATTCATCACGCCTTGAAGAAACAGTTGGAATGGCCTTCTATCAGGGTTAGTTTCACTATTCAACGGTAAGAGGTGTGCTAAATTGTATATTTTAGAGAAAAGAAGCCGAATACACACGTATGACAGTCAGTAGTTTCTGGCAAGTAAGGAACGTCTCAAACAAACATTTGTATGGCTAACATGCAAATGCAAACGATAATAACTTCAATCCACCGCTTGATTTTTATTTTGATGAAACTCACATGCCGACATTATAAGACTGCCACGGATAGGAAACCTGCACAGAAGATGAAAACTATGATGGTCTATGGTTTTTTGGAAAATTTCCACAGCTCACGGTTTTTCCTCTCAAGCTGCTTGAATCAGAAATGTCGGTTGTATTCAGAATAAGAGACATTGGCCACCTTATAATAGATAGCATGTACTTTGTGACAGTGTGACAAAGTGGTTCGCAGTTAGGACAATTTGTGCTTTGGTAGACCGATCTGATTGGAACTTGAAAGTCGCGCTAAATTGTTGGCAAACCTTAGCTAGCTTGGATTAACTTCAGGGTACCAGTGCGCTTTACATTTCCTATATGTACGTCCAAATTGGCTTGCTAGTTTTTTAAACACCACGTTGTTGACTGTGCTTGGATTTTAACTGCAGCATGACTGTCGATTACAATTGACCGTCGGTGTAGAAAGTATGCATCTGGTACAATAAGTGAGAAAACACTCGTACATACAATAGTAATGAGACAGTAGTAAGTCGATCGATGAAAATGTGTCATTCTGATCGAGATAGAACATTCCATCACTAAAATGACTAAGTCAATAACAAAGTAGATAAGACAAAGTTTAATGCTTACGGTGTTCGTTTAATGACGTAGTAGGCGATGGGCGGAACCGCACAATGCGGTGGGCCACAAATGATGTCGTTTACGACATTTCGCTTCTAAGCAATCACTTTTTCGGTTGCTAATAATCGACTAAAATTTTGTACTTACTTTTAACGATTTGCTAAATCTTTCGTTAAATTTGTAATCGATCTCCCACTCGTATATCCACTGTTCCACGTCACCTATATGTAAACGATGCGGCAGTTCTTTCTTTTTTAGAGAAACGCGCGAAATACATAGCGCTGAAAGCCTTTTAAAGAACAATTTCTACCTGATATATTTCTGACGACCAGCATGAATTCTGCCCATTCGTCAGCTACTAATGGATCCATTTCCTTCAATGTGTCAGAAATTGTAAGAATAATGGAGTAGAAACAAAAAACTCAAAGAAAAGCTCACTGGAGGTTGACATACTGCATAACTGCCCATAATAAGTGCCGGATCTCTTGATAACAATAAGCCAACCTCAACGGGAGATAAGCGTCCCAACCACCATCTGAAGTTTTCATCATTAAGTCAGACGCAGTAAAGATTCCATCGATATTTTCAGGCATCGAAATACTAATACGTGCAACACATTCATTCGAAGTACAGGAAAGTCAAGTAGCGGTTACTTGCTTGAGCCATCCATGGATGCACCATGAACTATCATAAATCACTGCAGAGGTTATTTAATGCGTATATGACCTATACAATGGCTTGCGGATGATCATTTTGTCTGTCTCAGACACAGACAGCAAGCAGATTGGGCGATTTTCTGAGTTCGATTTTTAGAGGTATTTTTAGGGGGACCTTGCATTCAGACAGGTAACGTGTGAAGAGCCTAGCCAGTGTGTTTACGAAGACTGGCGGAAGGTTGTTCAGATTTTCTAGTTTTATCCTGTCCGGATCTAGTGTTGTTCGATTTTTCACCGACGAAATGGCATGTCGGATTTCAGAAGGGAGAATCGGTGGAACAACATATCCATCCTCTTTTATTTCATATGACGAGAGGTGGACGTGGCTATCGAAGAGATCAGAGGAGTATTCGTAGTTGATTTTCTCCATTGCCTTTCTGGACGCTGTAACAGTTCCACCCGGGCGTCGGAGTGCAATCTTCTTGGTCTTGTAATTGGCAAAGCTTCGGTGGCCCTTCTGAATGGCCTTTTCGTCCTCTACAACTTTGACCATAACTACCGCTTTTCTCTCTTAAAGGTGTTTTCTCATTGTTTGTTCACATTGTTTTGCAAGTTTGGACGTGAACTGGCGGTCGCCTGTAGCTCGTGCGATTCCTTGCTGACGTATCACCTCGAGTGTTTCCAGAGACAGACGTCTTTTGGTGACTTTCGAGCTCTCAGCTTTCATAGCGCTAACGCGAAGATGTTGAATGAGCCGATGGTATTCTTCGTTGACGTTATCAACAACGGCATCTTCCCAACAGCCGACTAATGAATGGAATAAGTCCCATTTTATGGCTCCTTTCCGCGAGAAATAGAATCTTGCACGAATGAGGCGATGGTCTGATCCTGTGCGAAATTTAGGAACAACAGCTATCTGTTAGGCAAAACGTTTTATTTACACTATGATGTGGTCTATTTCGTTATGGTACTCTCCATTGGGAGACTCCCACGTCCAGCGTTGAGGGTGGAGCTTCTGGAATTGCGAGTTACCATGGATGGTCGTGGTCGCCATGATAAACTCAGCCACCCGCTCACCATGTTCCACCTGGATCCACCTGCGTCTCTGGGAAGTAAAGGTCGCTTTGGTCTGCGATTAATCCCCTATCCGCCACTTTGGAACGCGGCACATAGCCTCGCGTCTAACCTGCTCGAGATCCCTCATGTGAGGGAGATCCGTGAAAGAGTACATCATACGTGGACTAATTACGATCACAGTCTTGTCTTGATGTCTAAGCGAATTCAGCGGATGAACGATTTCCTGTATGTGGTTGTATTACCGCTAAAAACCGCCTCAATCATTAATAAATTCCGGGAAAAGTACAAATAGTCGAACAGCAAGAGGCGTGAAGGTGGTTTCACCCGTTATTCATTAATTCGTTCATAGATGTCTCGGGTAAAATCTAACTGGTTAAGTCTCAAAAATAACTTAGAACTGGAATTAAAACACTCACTTTCCTTGGGCGACTGCATCAATTATCGGATTCAGTTCAAGAATTTTCTTCTCAAAGTTGCTCAAAAATAAACTGAAGTTGAATAAACATTACTGTTGTCTCACAATTATGAAAAAGGGTAGAGCTTTCGGGTTTGATCAATCCCTGAGGGATGCTCCATTTGTTCGACTTCACTAAGCATCATTTGGAAGTGATTGAATGCCTATCTGGGCTTTATAATAACCCGTGGTGGCCTTCCTATGTTTCGAGCCAGTGCTGCTTTCCTCCCAGATAGGTCTGTTACCAGTTTACCGATCTCGGAGGGATGGAAAGCTTGCTCGGCCTTGGGTGCGCGGAATAATTCCACGTGTGTGTTGTAGGGTCTCACAATTCCCAAGTAAAAAACTTCTACATAAAGAAAGATGACTTAGCAGTCAGACGGCTTGGACGCGAGGCAGGGAAGCTGAATAATCGGCATCCATGCGATCATCAAGCGTGAAGTATTAGATCATTCATAAAGCGACGACGCTTTCCGAAATTCATCATCCATGAAACATCCACAGCCAAGATTAATTCATTTTAACAAATAAAACCCTCGAAACCAAAGCGTCTTTATACCACTGTGATAGACCTTGAAGAATTCCATTTCCGAAACACCCTAAAGTTCTGAAACTGATGACACCTTAGATGGCATTTTTGACGTCTCGTTGATATTTACGCGCTTTAGTTTTAAGATTGCGATGTAAATTTCAAAGCCAGTTATGACTAGTTTGAAGGGATGAACAGTACTGAAACGATCTCGTAGCTCTGAGCTCATCCAGTTTCTAGATAATGACTTGTACAAAACGTGCGTAGTGGAAGAGTAGTTTGGGACTTCTACAACCGACCGGCTTCAAACAAACATGCATGCCCATTAAGTCACTGCAAAATGATTTAATTGTGATTGTAACCCTATGAAATATAATAAATGTTGACTAATTTATTCGCAATGTTTAAATCCATGACGAGAGATGTCTTTCTGTCTAATCCTCTTCTTTCAATGAATCTACCCCAGTTCAAACCTTTTTCAACCATCTCTGGAAAACTCAATCGCCTGCGACACAATCTTCCCAAGCTCCATTTCCGGTTTTCAAAAGGTTTCCCTCAAATTGGAACATCATATGAATAAACCAGTGTTCTTAACTCGTTGCACAGGTGAATTGACAACCTTGAAATTGGATGAGAGGAGCAAGAAGCGTTGTGAGATGATGACGATGTGCAACGAAACACGCGGGATCAAGTCCGTGGCTGTTTGTACCCCTCCCAAGCCCAGGGAAAGCCTTTTATTCTTCTGGAGTCGACACATTGGTGATATACTCCTCTGGGAAGAGTTTTTTTTACAATATACAAAGTCTGCATATGGTGAAGACATGGGAACGCCCTACTTTCGGAATTATCTAATACACTACTTACAACAGATCTCATAATGTTAGTTAACGCTTAAGAGTAACTAAGTGATGTCTTAGCTGCTTTGGATGTTCACTTTGGAAACAAAACGTTAGAAATTGGCAAATTAGGTGCAACGTCATAAAATTTTGTTAGAACTATTTCAAACAAGTGACAGTAACCGGTTTTAAACCAAGCAAACAGTGTACTGAGCAATGTGAATGCATAGATAGATGGATGTATGTCCGACTGCTGCCGAGGTATGTGGATTTGTGTCATTCACTACCATTCTTTGCGGTTTGGCTGGTTTAGCAAGGGTGGAAGGGTGTTTGATGAGGTTCGCGGTGTTCTCTGATTTCGGGCCACTCACCTGTTCATTTGACCGCTCTTAGGCTCCAAATAACTGATGGGAACAAGTCCGAGTGAAGTCTGCACCAATCCTCGCACGTCAACTTCGTTATTGCCTATTTTCACTTTTTTCCTGAAGCAGTTCTTAATGATTAACTAATATTTTTTACTTTTTTAGACTATTCGTTATTAAAGGATAATAGGCATTCGACGTTGAACAATTCCTAAGGGATGCGCCATGCACTTCACTTGATTAAGCATCGTTTGGTAGTGATTGAACGCATATTTAGCCTCTACAATGACTTGCGGTGGCCTACCGATGTATCGAGCCAGTGCTGCTATCTTCCCAGACAAGAGTGGTACCAATTTACCGACCTTGGAGGGATGGAAGGCTTGATGGAGCAATGGGAGCGCGGATGGATTCCACGCGTATGTTGCAGGGCGCCTCCGACCACTGCGCCACGTGCCCTTCGTTATTACGCAATTTTATATTAACTTGTTTGGCCTAAAAATATTTCTAGCAGCAGAATAATAGGATGGTGTTTGGAAAGCGCATAAAGACACAGGTTCGACACACTATGTTTTAGAGAATAATACAAATTTCGATAGATCACATTCAGAATGTTCTACGAGATGAAGGAATGCTTGATTGCTTGTATTCGTTTGATTGAAGCTTCTTCGTCTTTACAATAGTAAAACAAGAGCACTGCTTATTGGAGAGAAGTTATGACACTCTCAGTAAAAATAAGGAACGCTCACTGGAGGCAACGGATATGACAAATAACAACGTCCCTATTTCGAAGGTGCTATGAGGAAACTTGTGTGACCAACTTTTCTACCACATCAGTGACTGTGACTTGTTGTCCAGGTTCTTTTATTTCAGCCAACCCTTCCACGGCCAATGGCCATCGAACCTGCAACATTTGCGTGAAGTGGGGCGGCGATTTATTATTCTGTTGTGTCTTTTTCAAATACGTAATTGTATTTTGGCGGTCTGTAGCTGGCTAAGAAGGCTTCATTGCTTCCTACTTGTGATTTCCAACTGCCGATTCATTCTTTATAAGAGATTCAATCCTACTCACTTGTTTGCGTGGAACACCCAAGTCTATCGATTCAGATTAAATACATAGTGTGACTCTTAGGCTCCTACTCTATATTCGAGTTTTTTACCTTTAAAATTTTATTCTATCCTATAGAAAAATTGCCTTACGAAAAGTCATGGCTTTATTTAACCGCTTAAAATTTGGTGCAATAATGATGAGATGTTGCCACGGATCTCGCGCATAGAGCGATATCATGCCGCAGAGCAAACGATACCGTTCATGATGAATATAGGGCCGATTCGTCTCCGCATCGGGCTTATCACGTCTCTTATCTCTTTGGGGTATGAAAACTGGTAACAGACGTGGCTAGAAACAGCTCACTTCAGGTAACCGAGGTAGGAAAGCTTTAGCCCGACTATCAGGATTTTCCTCATGAAAGGATCTTATGCCAGGTGGTCGCAAAGCAATGTGGCTGATCCCCAAGTGGTGAATAGGATTTAATAACAAAACAAAAGCAATCTTATACTTCTCTGAGACGAAGATGGATTCAGGGCATGGATTCCTTGTTTCTGCAGCACGGATAGGCACATACGTTCTGCATTTACGTGGACGTATTCATGCATGCGTGCGTTTACCTGTTCCAGTTTATACGGATTGTATTCTGCGAGTCGATTCGACCAAAAGCTTGCAATCAAGTAACACGGATGTATGTGGCGGGCGGTTAGGAGTCGCCTCCAACAAATAAGCTACCGGTCCACTCTGGGAGAAACTGGCGAGCCACCATTGAGAATACCTAGGCCCACATTCACAGCTCAGAAACCTATACCTAAGTATCATATACTGAACACAATAAAATAAACGGACGAAGGACCCGCATGGTGTGGTGGTGAGCGCGTTACTCTCCGGAAAGGACAATAGCGCGTTCGTTCCCCACCATAGACACCTGCGGTCCAGAGTTTTGCAAATATCTCAGCTTCATTAAACGGACATTATTCTTCTGGCTCCTAAAGAGCCCCTGATTCAGCAACGTTGGGTAGGAAGAGTACGTAGAAGCTGCTAAAATTTTAGGGCCATTTTAGGCTGTCTATATTTCGAAGGACTAACGTGACGATTTGTACCTACATCTAAGCGCATTCGATTCGTCTATAAATGAGCTGATCATACAAGCAAGAAGGATAAGGTATTACATCATCGGACTTGCTGAGACAGGAGGACTCCACCATCGAACGATATCTGTGACACCAGAGTAGAAATGTTCTACGGAACATGCGACAATAGAGCAGATGCTGGCGTCGGCTGCGTCCTTGCTTTCGTCGAAACGAGTTTGACGTGAATATCAATTTATTCTACCAACTACAAACTTAGGTCAGGAATTTACTGCTCAAGAGATGTGGACCAATGCTGCGTTAGATAATTTTTGCCGTATACGCATCCACATCAAACTATGGCAAAGACGAAGTCGAAGCTTTCCTTCTTGTACTTAGGGAGGTTCTACTAAAAATACTATACATCTTCAAGGTCATAATTGGAGAATTTAACTCCGATATTAAACCCAGAAAAACATCTGAAGAGCGTTATCTCAGAACCTATTCAATATGTTTATTGAAATAGACCGAACAGAATGAACGGCTGTGTTAGTTTATCATGATAACCAAGAGCACTCGCAACTCCAGAAGCCGCACCCTCAACGCTGGACTTGGTATTCCTTCAATGATGAGTACTATAACGAAGTAGTCCACATCATAATAAACCGAAGGTTTCGAGTACCTCACGTTGCTGTTGCTCCAGAATGTTAAATGGGAGTAGATCATCGTCATCTTCTTCGTGCCAGATTTTATTTGGCGAGCTGAAAAGACGACACCTCGGAAGTTACCATAAACAGATTTGCTCAGTTCATTAGTTGGCTGTTAACACGATGCCGTTAATGATAACACCGACGACCGGCGCGTTCAGCATCCCCATGCCAACACTATGAAAGCAGGCTCGAAAGTCACCAAAAGAGATCTTTCTCCAGGAACACCCGAGATGATACACCAGCTTGAAATTGCACGAGCGACAGACTGAAATACAACTCAGGTTCGAGCTTGCAAAACAATGCAAGCAGACGACAAAAGAAGATCTCAAATCAAAAAAGTAGTAATGTCGAGCCTGAAGCATCTGGGAAAATCGTTCGTAAGGCCCATCGAAACTTCGCCAAATACAAATTTGATAGGACCTCGTTCCAGATTGATAAGGTCGATAGCTTGTTCGATATTTAGCTTTCTATTCTCCAGCATAAGCATCTAGTAATGCGGGTTGCAAAATTTTAAAGGAAACGACGCTTTCTTGCTAACAAAAACGCATAGAGTGTCGATCTCTCAAAAATATGACGCGTGGTTTTTCTCTGGAAGTGGGAGTAACGTATATCGAAAGGTTCATCATCAATAAGGCGCTTACTCTAGAAATTGGCTAACATTTAAGTTGATGTGAAGTGATATAAGAGAACACTAATAGGTTCATTAGCACTCACCTTGAAGATGTTCAAATCTAGCACATTGTCCACCGGAGTAGTTTCTGCATTCATCATCTATTGAACCGTACTCGATGTGACCGATGAGTAATTATCATGTTATCAATTGAATGTTTCTTTTGATAATTTTGTCTGATATGAACCTCGCTTTTCTGTCTCACTTTCACACAACCAACGACGTGGAACGGTGAGTAAGCTGAGTCACTGGTTATCTCTAGGCACTTATTTGTTTCTCTATTTTACAGTGGAATAAAATAACATGAGCCTGCATGCTGAATTATTTGCACGGACTCGCCGGTCGCCATTACATTACTACTAGATGATTAGAATTCGTTTTGTCATATCTCGAAAACGGATATCTTATGTCCAGCTTTATACTATTAAACTAGAGGATGTGTAGCGCAGAAATTAGAGGTTCTCGTGTTTCGGTTTCGCTAAGACCTCCAGACAGCAGATTGGTACACCATACTAGTCTGCAAAGATACCAGAACTGAACTGATGCATTATTAAGCCACAAAAAGTCATCGTACTGTTCAGATGTGAATTCGACTGCTTCTAACGATGCATGATAAAGTAGGATGTAGGGCGCATCTCTTAGGGGTTTATCGAAGCCAACCGCTTTATTCCCTAACTTTTATGCTATTTTAACGATCTTGCTTTATGGTGAATTTATGGAGTAGCTGTGGAAGCTTCTTTTTTAATCTGTTGTTTAGCTTAGTATAGTAACAATTCAGTTATAATGAGTGGAAACCAATCGATAAGTGTGTTTCCTACGTTTAGTCATACACCAAGTTTTGAACACATCGAATTAAAAAAAAATAACATCAAGTATTTAAACATAACCGAACAAACATGAGATTACCAGGCGAAACTTAGGCTTGCTTCAAATGACAACGCGCAATGTTAATGACGGGAATTAAGTAGGAATCTCAGAACCTGTTGAGATGAAGTATTTGATGTATAGAATTTGATAAAGTGCTTTAAAAAAAGTTTTGTTTTGACATCTAAAAGCATAAAAAATTTTCAATGAAACCTAGAGGAGTCCGAAATCAAGAATAACTAGGCAAAAAGAATGTAGTTGTTCCAGACTTTCAGTCCAGTCGAATAGTTCATAACAGAGTCCACTGCACTCGGAATGCGTATCAATCTCTCGTGGATCCTTAGCGAAAATCGTGCCTATACCGTGCAATGGTAGAATTTGGTAGAATTGGTAGAATTGGTTTGGCTCTGGAAGAATTTGTCAGTGATGAAAGAGAACCATTCGCGTGAAATGTTCTCTATCCTTCACTTCAATACATCTTTCACTAAATTATGTATTTGTATTATTACTCTTGCACGTAACTTATTGCATTATGAACTACTTGGCACAACGCCCACGTGCGTGCCCCACATTCACATTCCCTTTTAACCATCAGGCTCTCCACCAGGCATGCTGTCCTATGGGGAACGCCTCATTGCTTGGCGAGTAGACTCCGCGACCCGAGTCTTGACCCTGCTGACCCTGACCCGGCTTCTGACGATGCCTTGGAGCTCGTTGTTGCCCTTTCCTATCATTGTTTGCTCTCCCACATAATCCTTTCATTCACAAGTTTGATCCACTTGGGCACAAATGATGTTAACTACTGCTACAGCTTAGCTCTTGCACCAATACGTTGATGTCATCGTCGATTCTTATGTAATCGCCGCGTGTTGTTAACATAACAGTTTTGTTAAATACTTTCATTGTTCACAGGTATTGTACCCAGCAATTCTTCATTCTTATTGCTAAAGCATTCCCGCGATAACTATTCACAGTCTTGCACTGTAAGCACTTAAGTCTTAACCCTGCTGTAATCATTGCAATATTTTTACACAATCAGTATTTACTAACTACTCATATCCTCCAGGCAGCTTCTGGATCAAGAACTGCCTGGATCAAGAACTATGGTGACGATCTGTACCTACAACGCACGTACATCCTCATAAACCTGCTGCATCCTGCCATATATTATTGTTAATGCAATATATTAGGTGGAAAAACCCACTGAACCACCTCACTTGTAATTCATTTCTAGTCTTAATCCGATGATAAACCTGCTGCATCCTGCCATATAATATTGTTAATGCAATATATTAGGTGGAAAAACCCACTGAACCACCTCACTTGTAATTCATTTCTAGTCTTAATCCGATGTTGTGTGAACAGTATGTATATATGTACAAAGGTTTGATTACCGATGTTTGAGGTGCTCTACCGAGCAGTTCCTCATTCTTATTGCTGAAGCATTTCCGCGATAGCCATTTACATTCTTGCACCATTCGCTACACTGATTAGGCAAATCTAAGCTGAGCTAACTCTTATGCTGGAAAAGGACAGACAGTGCCCTTAAACCAAATGTACGCGCAATTGAATAAGTGCAAGTCGAAGGAATCTTACTATGTTCAGCATTTGGAGGATTCTCTTTGGAGGAGAATAATGGGTAGGTCAATTTTGACTTGCGATTCTATTAATTGGAATCCTAAAGTAACCTTAAGCAGGAATTCTCAAAATTGACTTGATCATTCGCAAAAACCAGCTTCAATTAAACAAAGCAAAATCGTTTAGGAAAACACTAGCACTGAAAATGATGTCGATAATGTGTCACCGTGTTAGAAGATATAACTCTATCTGATGACGCGTGCTCGCTATTAGAATTGGATCCAAAGTTTCTCAACAGCGCAACCCATATCTAAAGAAACCTTGCGTAGGATCGCGTGCAGGCTGCACGAGCTCCAAGATCGACTCCGCAGCAACGCTAGAAAGAATGTTGAGTGTGAAATTACATTCAACGTCTTGTTAACGGCCTAAGTCAGATAACATCGTTAGATTATTAGACGTGTGAAAACTGTTTGGCATCAGTAAGGGAAGCAATTGGCTCTATGAAGCAAGTGTTGTTTTTTGCCCCGACGCGTTGACAAAACGCCGTGATTGAGCACATCGACGGAGGCTGCTGATAACCAAAGTGCTAAAACTGTTTGAACATACTTCATTGTTCGAGTACTGACTTAGTGTCTCCAAAGCCACGAGATCGAAAATTGCAGAACTTGGCGCTTATTGACCGACTCGACGAATCGGTTTATTCGGGACGCATTGATAATGCGCAGAAGAGAAGAAGGAACGAAGATGAGGCAAAAGCGATCGTCAAGCAAGCTGTGTGCCCCTTCGTAAATCAACGACTCATGCAGTTTCACATAGATGCTTTTACAAGAGTCGAATCCTTCTGAAAGCACCGATTTAAATCTGCTTGAACGTCACGTCGATGTCTTGCGA
>MQTX01000327.1:198662-221246 GCA_009735665.1 Angiostrongylus cantonensis
GTTTTCTTAATTTAAAGGCTAAACCCCATGTGCGCTTTTTTTCAAACAATTTTTTAAACCTTCCTCCTGTTTCGACCACTTCAAGTTTTCTCTTCAAAATCTGCAAAGCCTCAACCAGTTCATTTCTGGGTGTAAACTGTTTTCGCATACTTGAAATGAGTTGCTTCTTTGTGTGATCATGACCAGCACTTATCCTTGATACTTCTTTAGTGCTTTGATTACTCTTTCAGTCAGCATTTTAGGATTCAGCAGTCGGCATTCATCAGGAACTTTTTCGATATGATTGTACGATCGACGCCAAAGATATCTTGGATCAGGTATGGGGCTTTGCTTCTTGCGTACCACCGAGTTTTATTTCCATCAACTCATCACACGAAAGCAAAATCTGAATTGAACTAACTTAAGGCTGTTGAGTACACTTATCGCGCAAATGTTCATGAGAAAGCCGCAATTAATCATTGTAAGCAGTGTGAGAACAAACCATTGCTTACTGTAAGTTATGTCTGATACTCTTTGTAGCAACGTTAGTGTTCATAAATTACACTTTAGTCGATAGGCGACAAATTACTTGTAAACCTACGGAACACATTCTGATCGTTGGCCTCGTTAGCCATACAATAGGTCTAGCAAGGACCAAAAAGCTGTGGCTGTCCAGACCTGTCCACTCTACTTTACTTGTTTTGGAGAGTGAATAGCATCCCAGTTTTCAGCGTAGAATGACCTTAGTTTTTCTTGTTTCTAGCGAAAAGGTCATGTTAGTGGCTTCTGTCATGGTAACTAAGCATACTTATAGCATATTTTTCGGGGCTCTTCCAGAGAAGACATTGGGCTTTTTTGATGTCCAAACTGTTTCTCAGACGCTTCCCAAAAAATCGTTGTAGTCTTTGGTCCGATATACGCCTACGTTGTAATCTAAACACGTGGAAGTGGATTGTGTGAATATATGAGTATATGAAGCTGAGAAATGGCGTCTAAAGCAGCATGGACAGAGAGTTAGGCAAATGAGCCATCAGAAGTCACCTCAATCCACCTACTTTTTAGCTATAGTACCAGGTCGCTCTTAGTGCGCACTCATGCTTCCGTTCGTCAACTAAGCATGTCCTACCCAGGCTAGTCTCTCTGGTGCTTCCGGGTATGGAAGAACCGTGACATTTAAACCTTCCAAAACCAGAAATTGAAAAAAAAACAGTCAAAAAGTGCCGTTTTCTTGCAGTTGAGTGACATTCTTGGCGAACTTTCTAACACATTTTCGAAATATTCCACTTCGGATGCTTTGGGCGGAAAGCAGGTAGGTGCAATTGTCGAGAAAGTGAATGAAACGAAGGCTAAGCATGCAGCAGGGGTGAGTTTTGAGGCACCTGACTATGAGGGTGTTGTATTAGTCGATGCTAACAAGTGGGCTAGCCAGGTGAAAATCTTTGTTCTTGAAGAGATTCGCTTAAGTTAGTGAGAAATTCGGAATGTGATTATGTCAAGAACGAAGCAAAATGAGAATTTACGCGTGTATGGTTCCACTGAATAAGCGTGGGTAATTGCGGCAAGAGCGCTTTTCTGTTGAGCCAAGTGGGCTATTTATACGAACCTACGGTGAATGAATGATAATCCGATGTCTTTGCGGGTAAAAGTGTTTAACGTTGTTTTCTTCCACTTTTCGACAATGTAAACCAATTTTATTTCACATTCTCCAGCAACGGTATGTCATCTTGAGAGTTACATGGAAGATCTTAATTCTCATCCTCTAAGGCATAGATTAGGCTCAAAATCAATGTTTTAAAGAAATGGCTAGTTGACCACTACCTCATAAATATGGGTAGGTCTGCATAAAAGAATAAAAAGGATAAAGCTCTCGGCGTTGATCAATCCCTGAGGGATGCGCCATGCATTCGACTTCATTAAGCATCGTTGGAGGTGATTGAATGCATATCTGGCCTTTACAATGACTCGCGGTGGCCGGCCGATGTATCGAGCCAGTGCTGCTATCCTCCCAGATAATTCTGTTACCAATTTGCCGACCCCAGAGGGATGGAAGGCTTGATGGGCCATGGGCGCTGGAATCGATTCCACGTGTGTGTCGCAGTGGCGCCTCCAACCACTGCGCCACACGCGCCTGTAGGTCTGGATAGGGCAGCGAAAATAACTTGAATGACACACAATGGTTTCCAGCTGAGCGAAACGTGTGCCCCATTCACTGCATTAATTTTTTTGAGCCATTTTTTTCATATGACTCTACTGTGAAGTTGGCGAGATGGTCGATTCTTTTTTTTTGCATTTTAGGCTCTTCCGAAACATCGACAGGCTGTACACTTCGAAGCGCGCCAGTTTTTCCGTTCAGTAGAAGTTTGTATTCTTTGTTTAGAATAAAGACGTTGCTCTGAAATGGATCACGATTGTGTTAGTTTTCAAAGGATTAGAATACATTCCGAAAAAAAAACTTGTAATCTTACGATGGTTGTTATGCGGAGTACTTCCTATGGTGCACTGTTTTGTTAAATTCACTGTTCTTATCAGCCCTCATTCTGAGTCTTAGAACTCTAATGAAGTAAATGAGACAGCAAACGGGCTTTAACTCACAAAAGCATTGAATTTTTTTAGGCTGAAATTTAAAGGAGTATTAGGTCGAGTTATCATCAAACTATTTTTACGGAAAGCTTTAAGAAAGCCTTATTCTATGCTGCAACAAACTTACATCAGCAATCAGGAAACTGTTCGACAGTAGTAGTGCCTTTGAGCGCCGAGGTTACATTCACGTCAGGTGTGGAGTTGAACCCAAATTGCCGAACGCTTTCTCTAACTCATGGTAATCGCTCATGCTCTGTGCTTACTAACTTGCTTACTTGGGTCACTCGGCTTCGCGAGTAAGCGGATACATGGAATCCATAGTGTGGCTCTTCTTCGAACATCGCCACCATGCTCATCTTCCATATATCAAATAAGAATAACAAAGAGCTTGCAAATGTCGAAAAATAATGCAGTTGTGCCAGTTCTATAACTGGGCCTCTTCTGCTCTCTTTGAAATGTATTCAGAAATCGGCAATAATCCATGTTGTCTTCCCAAATGTGTGTCGCACATATGAAGTTCACGTGTAGATACAGCAAGCAACAAATATAGGAGAAGCAGAACGTTCAAGGGACTCAATACTTTCATCTAGGACTTTTTGGTTTTTCTACAGTGACAGTTCCAAGTATACATCATCGATTTCTGGAAGTGAACTGACAGAAATTCAATACGAGAAACGACCAATAAAGGCAGTGAGGCATTAACGAATGAAACTCAACATTGGTAACAAATGTGTAACAACTCTTACTCGTTGAAATTCTACAAAAATAGTTTGCTGCAATAGATAAAAGAATCAATTATGAATCTCATGAAATAGATGCCACGGATCTCCCTCACATGAGGGATTCGAGCCGGCTAGTCGCGAGGCTACGTGGCGCGTCCTCAGGTGGCGGATAAGGGTTTAATCGCAGAACAAAAGCGACCTTTGCTTCCTTGAGACGCAGGTGGATCCAGGAGATGGAATCCCTGCTCCTACTGCGCCGTTTGGCACATACTTTCTGTATATGGTAGGTGTATTCATGCTTGCGTGTGTGGGTGTCTTCTCGCTGTGCGGATTGTATTCTACGAGTCAATTCGGCTAAAAGCCTGCAATCAAGTGACGGGAAAGTATATGGGAGGCGGTTAGTAGTCGCCTACAATAAATTTGCTCCATTTCTGGAAGAGCCCGGAAAGCTATTAAACACAGTTTAAAAAATAGGTCTCATTACCCTGACCCCAAAAGAGCTCCCAGTTTCGCAGCGTTGCGAGTACGAGTATGGAGAGGCAGCTAAAATCTCAGAACCAGTGGAAGCTGCCTGGATTGCAATGATCCAAGGTGACAATCTGTACCTGCAATGTAGGTACACTTCCATCCGAGTTCTTGATAGAAGATTTGCTCACGCAAGCAAGAAGGATAAGGCATGACGTCATCGGCGCGGCAAAAACGAGACGATGCCACCCATTCAACGCCATCTATGACACCGGGAAAGAACTGTTCCACGGATCATGTGACAGTAGAGGAGTTTGTCCATAAACATCGATTCATTCGAACAACTTACAACACAAATCAAAATTTACGATGAAAAAAGTGTGAGTCAATGCTGGTTTTGAGAAACTTCGCCGTTTACGCGCCGGCATCAAACTATGACGACGAAGTATTCAAAGCGTTCTATGTGGACTTGGAGAAGTTCTACAGAAAAGACCATACATTCTTCAGGGTCATCACTGGAGATTTCGACGCCAAGATCGGACCAAGAAGATCGTCTGAGGAACGTCACATTGCACCCACGGATTAGAGTGCAACGAACAGGGTGAGCGGCTATCTGAGTTTATCATGGCGACAAAGACCATCCATGGTAACTCGCAATTCCAGAAGCCCAACCCTCAACGCTGGACGTGGGAGTCTCCGAGTGGAGAGTACAACAACGAAATAGACCACATCATAGTAAATGGAACGTTTTGCCAAACAGATCCCGCTGTTCCCCCTAAATTCTGCACGGGGTCAGACCATCGCCTCTTTCGTGAAAGATCCTACTTCTCACGGAAAGGAGAAAACGCCGCTACATCCAAAAACCGAAGTCTCAAAACCACTACAAACTGGGTCTTATTCAATTCCTTAGTTGGCTGGTGGGAAGATACCATTGTCGATAGCATCGAAGAAGAATACGGTCGGCTCATTCAGCATCTTCACGTTAGCGCTATGAAAGCCGTGAGTCCGAAAGTCACCAAGAGACGTTTGTCTCCAGAAACTCTCGAGCTAATACGCCAGTGTGGAATCGCACGAACTGCAGGCAGCCGCGAACAAACGTGCGAACTTGTATAACGCAGACAGGCAAAAGAAGATCTCAAGGAGAGAAGAGCAGCAGTAACGGTCGAAGCTGTAGAGGTGGGAAAAAAAATTCGCAAAGCTCACGGAAGTTTCACCAAATACAAAACCAAAACGATTGCACTTCGACGACCAGACAGAACAGTTACAGCGTCCAGAAAGGCAAAGGAGAAAATCATTCACGAATTCTATTCAGATGTCTTCAACAGGCACATCCACCTCCCGTCATATGAAATAAAAGAGGGTAGATATGTTGCACCACCGGTTCTTCCTTCCGAAATCCGACATGTCATTTCGCCGGTGAAGAATCGAACAACACCAGATCTGGAGAGGATGAAACTAGAACATCTGAAGAACTTTCCGTCAGTCTTCGTAAACACACTGGCTAGGCTCTTCACACGTTACCTGTCTGAATGCAAGCTCCCTCTAAAAATACCTCTAAAAATCGAACTCAGAAAATCGCCCTATCTGATTTCTGTCTGTTGCCTGCAAACTTTGCACTCGAATCATCCTAAACAGGGTTAACAACACTGGTCGAAGGGCAGCCATGTGAGCAAGCAGGATTTCGAAAAGGATTTAGTTCGATGGACCACATCCACACGATAACACGACTCATGGAAGCATCTCGAGAGTACAAAAGACCGCTCTGTCTCACTTTCATCGATTTACAGAAGGCTTTTGAATCATAGAAGATAGAAGCAGTTTTGGAAGCCCTTGGTAGTCAGGGAGTCCCTACTCAGTACATAAAGCTTCTTCGTGAGCTGTACAACAATTTCACAACCAAAATTACTCCATTCTACAACGATATTAACGTTGACATCGAAAGAGGAGTTGGGCAAGGCGATACAATCTCGCCGAAATGTTGTTGAACGCAATGAAGGAAGTTGTTGAGGAAAGCTGGTTACAGCATTCTTGTTTTTATGATTGTTATTCGTTTACTCTTCAAAGTGAATTAAACTAGAGAACTTGCTGAAAACGGGCAATCTGCAGAATGGGCGATACTCGTTAGCGTTACAAGAAGGCTCTTCTTTTCTTTCTATTGCCTGGAAAACTTATATGATGTAAGTGAAGTGCTGTGTCAATAGTCGGTTTCTGCTCAAGTTTTCATGGCTTTTATTGGGGAAAAGTAGTTTTCGATGCTGCAACAGTTCTGTTGAAAAAGCATTCACCTTAGTCCACTAACTAGAGAAAGCCTAACTAGAGAAGCCTTTTGAGCAATATAGCAGACTATTCTATGGGTGGAAAGCAGCTTTCGATACAACAACTGCCCTATTGAAAAAGTTGAATCTTGGTCCAGTAACTGGCTAAGCCTCGGCGGGCGCTGTCCTCAGTAGGTGACCCGCCTTATCCGGTACTTTAGCCCTACTCCTGCAAAATTTTCTTTCATATTATTGTCCTAATATTATTTCTTCTATTTTACGTGCCTACGTGCAAGATTCTGGCTTCTTTCTGCTTATATACTTGTATTCTAACAAGCATACCGAAAAGTTTACAGATTTCACCATATAACTTTTAAACCTACTCGTTTACTTTTATCTAAAGCAGGAAAAAAATTGAAATCTATGGCGGCCTTAAGATTCGGCCTATTTTTTTAAGACTAAGCTTAACGAGTGACATCTCATCTGGATAAGTATGCTCACTTGATAGTTGATCCGATCGAAGTGCATTCTCACCAACTCGAAAGGAGCATCAAGGGTTGTAAGCACATTTTAGCTGCCCTTCATCAACTGCACAATCTGTGATCTCTCTGTTCGTCATATGTAACGAGCGACCGCCAGAAGATTTTTTATTCCTCTCTGTCACTATCAAGAGTAGCTCAGTGGGTTCCACTCATTCTACGGACTCCCTAAGCATCATATGATAGGGATCATATCTTTCTTCTAAGGTCTTCGTGGAGAACTCTGATCATCGGGTTCGTGGACTTCCTACTGCGCCTTTGAAATCTCGCGGAATACAGTAGCCAATGGTTCCTCTCCCTCGCTTGCCATTCAGACGCACCATCGGTCTAGCACCCATCGCATTCAATATTTTGTGGAGAACTATGGCGTGCGCATCACTGATTTTCTTCATAACGCAGAGTAATCCTTCATCCTGATTACGTAGCGACTAGATTCCCCACAAGTACACTAAGCAGCACATGATATGGAATCGTGAAAGTGGGTACGGAGTCGGGTGCTCTTTGTTCTTTTCACTAGATCCTCGGTGCTCTTGAAATCTCTCCAAACAGCTCGCTTCCTTCTGGTCAACTAGAGAGCTAAGACATTCATCGCGTTGATTACCCGCGTAAACTGACTTGGCTGAAGCATTCGGAAATATTCGTTCCGTTGACCGTGAATGTGTGTAAGAAAAGAATCCTTTCTTCATGAGCATCTTTTTTGTCAGATTTACCCGAAAACCAATCTTTTCACGGCATTTATTAAAGACGGCAAGAATTCGATTCTCTTTGCGAATGTTTAGTATTAGAAGAATAACATCATCAAAACGAAGGTGATGTAATTGACAATCAACGATTCAACTATAGACCTTCGACTGGGTTGCTAGTTCGTCGAGTGAATGGATATTCATGACCATACTCGTGTTGACGTGAACGCTGACGCCACCGACTTCTCCACTGTCGCATATTCCGAAGAACAGAACTTCTTCCGTGTCATATGCGGCGTCGAATGGGTGGCCCCTTCTCGTCTCAGCCATTTCGACTACGTCGTCGATTATCCTTCTATTCTGCATCATCAGGTCCTCAATAAAGGCTTCAAATGCAAGTGAACGTAAATTATTTTAATATTTTTATTACACATTGATATATGCATTATATATTATTAATATAATATGTATTATATATTATGTATAATAATGTTACATATAATATTACATAACATATGATTATATATAATATATACTACATATATTAATATGTATATATTATATCACTCGACGATCAACGGGACTACAGGTGATACAGGTGATATTATATATTATATTATACATTAATAATATTAAACATTTTCTCGCATTTGTCGTTTCAGATGTAGGCGGAGTGGAATGACCCTGAAGTTCTAGCAGGTTCCCCATGCTGGGCCAATCCAGCGCTACAGTATCGGACTCCTTCGTGTTCAAAAAGAATGAGGCCCGTTTATTTCACTGCGTTAATTATTTAATACCCACGTATATAGCTTTCTGACCTCTGGACGGGGAAGCTGGGTATACTCACGAGCGGTTTCCACTCTCTCCATGGAATTGTTTGTTAAAGGCGAATCGTGACTACGTCCCATGTATTTCCCAATCACTTGCTCGCAAGCTTTTGCCAAAATTAACTTGTAAAATGCAATATGCATGAACGAAACTTTCTCTTCTTCTTTCCAGTTGGAGATGATCGTTCTGGACCATCAAATTCGTTCATTGCTTTTTGTGAGCGTAATTTTTTGAGAGCGACAGCTCTCTGAATTTATACTTTTGTGGAGATTTACTGCTAGTGAAAACTATGCTTGGAACCACATGGAAACTGCTTTCTCACTCTGTTGTCTTGGCAACCGACGGCTTACCGATCAGTATGTGGCCATGTTGTGTCACAGTCCATCAGGTTTGCAACTTCTTTCCTACTTTCTTACCCTTTTACTTTTCCCAGTCGCTTGTTTTTCGTCCATCTCTTTTGCATTTCCGATCAGCACGGTAGGTGAGTGGTTTAGAACGAGTTTTTTTTTATTCTGTTATTCATTCCTTTGTCTTCGCAACAACTACAAGGGCTAGGCGGCAATTTGAACCAAGGCTATAAGTTTTTGCATGCGAAGCACAAGCTTTCATACTTAGTACTTTCGAAGCTTCTATTTTGAAAAGTTTAGGCATTATTGTTGGTTATGTATTCGTCTATGCCCAGAATATCTTTCTCACATTTTATGACGTCTCACCCGATGAGCTAATCACTAGAAAGAAGCAGGGCAAGTTCCGTTATTCAGTCAGTCAATCTAATAAATAATAGAAATCATGTTAATATCAATTATATTGTTACTGCTGCCATTAATATGCTTACCGTTATTTCACTTGTACTACAAGTGCTCCCATTACTATGGTGCATGCAATAAGCGCAAGATAACCTGCCAAAGCAGAGGCAGCTGCTTCTTGATTGCAATGTCTCTCAAGGCAAAATCAGACCTTGGTTCGATCTTGCAAGGACCTTATGCGCCACCTAAGACGCGAGTAACACCATCGGCAGAAAATGTTTCAGCATTCCTCGCATCAGTTATTTTATAAAAATAGGTCTCCTTCATGCGAAATTATCAGAAGTTGCCTACAACAAATACCCTCTACGAGAAGGTTTCACCTGATTTTGAGTATTGAACGTCAAGCAAAACAGAGGGTCTTATTCCCTGATCATAAAATCTTCAAAAAAGTACGAAAACGACAAAAAATGGGGCGAACAAGAAGAGATATTTCCATCCGAGGTTTTAGTGACACCTAAAAAGAGTTCGATAGTTTATAGGATCAAGATACAGGAACTCAGTGAAATATAACATGTTCCCCACATACCGCTACGGTTCTGTTTGCACGAATAGGTTCATGGAGCCTTTACAGTGTATCCCTTTTCAGTCCACAAAATGAGCTACTTTACATCAACTTCACAGCATTCCACAATGACATTACACAAAGTTGTGGGAACGCTTCGGCAAGGCGGTATTACTTCGTCAAAAGTGTTCATTCTCGCGTAACTTGTTTTCCACTAACCTTGACATTCATTATTTTTTTAAATGTGTTCTCGATAAGCGGGTGCGAGGTCGTTAACGCAATATTTATTCGACAGTGACCAACATTTTAGTTGATTGCGTTTTCTTCAGAGCTTGAGAAGGTTAGATTGATTCTCACTCTGTTTTAGTAACTCCCACCTCCGACTTTCTATTAACCTCGGCATTGATGGAATAGTTCTTTTTACTTCATTTTCGAATGGGTTAAAATGACAAGAGCGGCTGGGTTAAAGCCATCAGTTATCTCTCATTTCAAAGTTGATCTACCAATATGTTTCGTCCTGTACTTACTTATCAAAATCCATAAGTTAGTATCCAGCGATGATCTCCTGTTTACTGATCCATCGCTATTTAAGGCCAGACCACCTATCATTAGCTGCGTGGACGGGCCAACGGATAGAATAACGTGGTTAATAACCCAGTAACCCAGTAATAACCCAGTGGTTAATAGCCCTAATACTTAGCCAGTTGTTAAAGTACATTCCAGCCCATCTAACGAACACCCAAATGTTCCTGGATCGTCTACGTAACGAGCAACTCAACAACGCGTACGTGATGGAGTCATTCGACGTTACCGCGCTTTATACAAACGTGTCGAATGACTCCGCAATGCAAGCCATATTCGAATTCCTTATACAACACAAAGGAGAAATAAACATGTATGGCGTCAAGATAGACTAGTTGATAGCACTCTTAAAAGAATGTTCGAGCTACATCTTCAGATGGTACGAAAAGTACTACGCTCAAATGTGAGGGATGGCAATGGGACAACGACTGGCACCGAATCTTGCCATTTCGTTTATGTCTAAGGTGGAAACACCAACGACCGATCTCAGGCCGTTACTCTATTTTAGATATATAGATGGCTGTTTCGTCCTTTGGTCGGTACAAGAGGAAATGGACAAATGGTTCGAGTTGCTGAACGAACAGTCAGAGTATATTAAATTCACTCGAGAGAAACCACGAGAAAACTGGCTTCCATTTTTGAACGTGCAAATTAACCTATCAGAAAGTGGCTACGTTATGAAATGGTACCGAAAGTCAAGTAGCAAAAACATCCTGGTTCATTACCTCTTCTCTCACTCCTCTCACACGAAAAGGGCGCTTGTGAGAAACATGTTTCGAGCAGCTACCAACGTGTACAGGAAGGGAGCAGAGAGAGGAATCGCGGAACTTGGCGCGGCAAATAGCCATTTTCAATGGCTACGAAACTGTAGCTCGGGATAGGTGTAGAGGAAAACACAGGCCCCCCAACGACAACTCTAGCAGCAATAAAGTTCCGTTTATCCTACCCTTTATTTCAAATAAAGTAAGTGCAGCTATAAAACGCTATTTAAGAGGGATCGGTCTAGAGAATTTGGTAACTATAATTGAAATGCCACCGAGTAATCTAAGACGCCAGCTAATTCGTAACCGCTTATATGACCGTCTATGTGCAACACAACATTGCATAATTTGCCTCAATGGTAGAGAAGGTGACTGCATGAATTCGGGTACATTTTATCTGATCTCTTATAAAGTGTGCGGAGACGAATACGTTGGCGAAATGGGTAGACCACTCTGCATCCGTATGAAAGAATACCTAGTCGACAAACGTAAAGCAAATACTCCACTAGGCACGCATAGGACTCAGAGTCATAACGAAGATGATTTTGAAGTAGAGGTTACGATCCTCGCGCAGGAATCGGGAACACAGGCGCGTAAAACTCTCGAGACATTCTGGATTAGTATATTTATTTATGATCTTATAAGCTGATCTTCTTTAGCTGGTGCGAGGTTGGTATAGGTCCTCATTGTCGTTGTTATTGTTGCTGATCGATGGCTGACGTTTCGGCGACTTTGCCTTCCTTGGAGCCGTAGTCCCACTCGTAACACCACGGCTCTGAGGAAGGCGAAATCGCCGAAACGTCAGCTATCGATCAACAACAACAACAACGACAACAAAGACCTATACCAGCCTCGCACCAGATAAAGAAGATCAGTTTATAAGATCATAAATAAATATATTAACTATATATGCCGAGGTTTATAGAAAGTCGGTCTTTTGAGTTATTAAGAGACATTCTGGATTAATTCCAAGAATCCGAAATTGAACCGCAGTAAGGAATGCCTCATTATCACGCGTGATATTGGGCAGTATATAAGACTTTTTTTGATGGGACGGGCACATTACGTTTCCATGTGAACACTGCGCGGTTGGTCTCCACATAACATATTAAATGGAAGGCTCATAGAAAGCGGTGAGTGCAAAGACTCTGTGTTCAATGTGATTGAAATTTTGGTTTAGCGTTTTCTCTGTTTGGTTATGGAGGTGTTTGCCCATGTATTTCAAATTTCAATCATATAGGAAACATCTTGTTTTAAACACACACCAATTTCTTCTCTATAAGTCTTGCACCTGTTGGTGGAGACAAGCCGCACAGTCTTACGTGTGTGAGGAATGTATCTTTCTCAGTTAATAAAGAAAATCTTCATGAACTATGGGGCAATGACAGGCGCAGTTCGCCAAGGCGCTTCTTTCTACAGTTTATCTCTGGATTTTTAAGTTTTATTCAGATTATCTGAGGAATAAAAGGCGCGTGTGGCGTAGTGGTCAGAGGCGACCTGCAACACACACGTGGAATTGATCCCAGCGCCAATGGCCCACCATGCCTTCCATTTTCTCAGGCTCGGCAAATTGGTATTACACCAGTCTAGCAGTGGGCGATAACAACACTGGCTCGATACATCGGTAGGCCACCGCGAGTTGTTGTGAAGGGCAGAAATGCATTCAGTTACCTCCAAACCATGCTGAATGAAGGCGAATGCATGGCGCATCCCTCAGGAATTGATCAACGCCGTGAGCTTCATCCTTTTTTCCTATTTATTTGAAGAGTCTTGCACTCTGTTGTTCTAAATTCCTCTGAGAGTATCGTGACTTTGTCGAGAACGCTACGGTAAAATTGAAATGGGATAGCTTTGTAGTGGAAGTCGATGGTCGGCAGCGAATGTATTTTAACCTTGTTGATAAGCGCTAGCCAATTGAAAAGGAATACCGATCGATTCCTACAAGAATCTGGAGTGATCGGAGTTGAACGGTTAACATACGGTTTTACTCGTTTTCTATTCGTTGGAGCGAACATCCTAGAAGGTTCTAGCTTTCCATCCCATTCGAGAGATCAACGTGACGAACGCCTTTCTTCTAAAGTTGGGTCGGAATAAATGGAGGGAGGGCTTGCAAGGGCACAAATATATAACGCTAAAAATGTGGAACCGACTTCGCGTCTGAATTTTTAACCCCTCAGCTTTCCCTGTCTTAATGTACTTTTTAAAACGTTTGAAATCCTATATAAAGAGCACGAAACAATGGCTTCTAACATGTAGCTCGCTGTCGGGAGGACAATGTTTTGTATAAGAGTATTTCGTATTACTTTACTGAGTTAAGGAACTCGATGTCCCAATTTAAGTTGACCATCAGAGAGCAGAAACTGTGAATAACAAGTGATGCAATTAGTTAATGAATTCTTTAAGAAGCACACGGTAATGATTTGAGCATTTTCAGGTTTTTCTTGGAAAAACTGAAAAATAACTCGGCATTTCCATAGAGATTTGAGTCCAATTTACTCAAGTGTGACTGATGCAGTAACAGGGAAGAAACTTATCGTAACACACAATACCCATTTCATAAGGGTCAGTCTAGTTGGTGAGAGGGGCTAGATCCGAGATAACAAGGCGTCATTCCTTTCTTCTTGGGTAGAAACCGTCTCAACTCAAATAGAACCTTATTTAAGAGTCTACTCGGTTCAAAATTTCACCCCCATACGTTTTCTCCTCCTTTTCCTCGTTTTACACTTTCCATCTTATCATTTTTATATTTTTTAAGTTTAGGTATTCATTTTACCATTAATGGCAGTATGTACAATACGAGCAACAGAATTTTTTAAATGGAGACGTTTCTGCAGTTGTGATGTTTCTGAGAAGGGCGTACCTACTAAATTCGATTCATCTGAAACTTGCAGGTATCAAACCGGTGCCGTTCGACCCAACACGACACAACCATGTCATCGAGAACGGGTTCTGCAACATCTGCCAAATCCATGTGTTAGCCGTTTTTAATACTTGTAGACATAATATTATATTTTAGAACAAATGAAAAAAGGCCAAAATCGTTTTTATTCTCGCTGCTTCCGGTATTTCCATCAGTAGATTATCCCTTGTTTTCGTTGAAACTGATCAATCTATCGGAGGCTTGTGAATCATTTTATGGCTATAGGAGAGCTGCCGTTGTGGAGGTTTATAGTTTTTGAAAAGAAAACTAAAGAACGTCCGAGACCGGAATGACCTTGTGTTTTTTTCTGTTCACAAATGTTTTTTCTATGATCTGTCGAATTGAACGAATCTTCAGCTATAATCTTTAGTTATAAGCTAATGATTCTTTAAAATTCATGTCTTATATAGGATTTTTAAGATTTCAGCCATTTTAAATCTGCAATCCACCTAGTTTTTCTGGTTAGTTATTACTCAAGAGTCGTTCGTCTTCTAGTTCGTGTGGTCAAAAGCGAAATGCAGATCTGCGGTTTTGCTTCCTTAGTGATCCAGATTCTCCTTCTTTCTACTTACAAAGCTGTTTAATACTCGAAGTAGTCGTTGGCCGTTTCACGTCAGATCTTTTACATCACTAATTTGTTCGTTGTCTACTATATTTCTTACGCACTCAACTTCTTTTAAGGCATCCCTGACATCACAGTTAATATGAAAGAAGTTAAATATTTATGAACAGCGAACTTTGTCAACATCTTTGACCTGCTGAAGCCTGAACATGGTAATACTGCTGAGATTTCTAATCAACTGTCTCCTGTGCCAGTTGTCTTCTTGAAAAGAGTTAGTGACGCGGACAAGCTTTACCAAAGATTTCATCCGTTCCTGTAGGTACAACAGTAGTTTAACGAGTTCTTTTCGCTCCAGCGTAAAGAAGATCATCACACTCTTTTTCTGGGATCTTCGTCAAGAAATCTGACCATGAGGTCATTAGCGTTGCAGCTGTACTTTGGACATTTATAGGCCGGAGCTGCTAAACGCTCACGTCACCTATTTGTCAATGGGACTCGACTCATCAAGTGTCCAGTCGATGTCATTCGCCACATCCTACGATTGCTGTATCATTGTTGGCCAATGATCGTCTTCGTGGGTTGAAAATTCGGACTTTCTCCTCACTTGTGCGATACGCATACTTTCCAGTGTCATCATCTTGAAAATAGTGAGCAACCTTCTATCCGATTATCCGATTTACGTTGTTCCAGGATTTCGCACGATAAGCTAAGAAAAGAGTGAACTCAAAAAGAAACGCACTGAGTGGATATATCATTCCTTCACTAGTGATTTGCTATTATTCTAATAAATTATCATCTCAGAATTTTACTAACACTATTTGTAAAATACTTCATCATCTGTGTAAGCTGTGTAATGTGTAGTTCCGTTGACTATCTAGTAACTTAAACCATGCTAGGGTACCCATGTGGTCATCAGTTAGTAGCTAGTACACACATCACTGCCTGTACGGCAGTAATTTTTGGTACTGGATCCTCATAGCTATGACACCGAATGTAAACGTCCAACTCCTACTCAAATAGTGACGCTGGATAATAGCAGCCGTGTCGCACCCTGAGGTATAACCTATCAGCTTTTAACACAATAATTGCCTATTGCAAGGAGCTAGTGGGTAGAGTGGTGGTAGCGAGAAAATTTTATCTCCTACAGTAAGATAAAGACACTGGTGCTGAAATATTTGCAAAACCCCGAACCGAAGGCGTTTGCGGTGGGGATCGAACAGGCTATTACCCTTTCCAGGGGTTAACGCGCTCACCACCGCATCATGTGGGTGTTTCGCTTCGCCTTTCTTTCAGGTAATTTTCCTATCTGACAGTGCTATTAACAATTTCCTTGAGCAGAGTTGATGTAATGTAGAGAGTACAAATCGGTGTTGAACCCAGTCAACCTAAACTGATTTTCTGTTACAGGAATGAAAAAACAAAGCACTGCCGGCGGTGCAATGTTTGTGTTGAAGTTTTTGATCATCACTGTATTTGGTTGAATAACTGCATTGGCAAGAAGAATTACGGGTGAGCAACAAACGGTTTTTTAGAACAATGGAAAATAAACTTTTCCGTAGAAATTGGTAGGAATTCATAGTCGTGAAGTACGATAAGTGTGGTTACGGAAAAGTTGTAGAGTTATGCAAACTGACTTTCTTTAAACCATGGCATGCATAGTTAGCGGTTTTCCCACCTATAAGCTGTCGAGAAATTTATATTAAACGACAAAGTGTTCCGACCAACGCTGGTGGATAAGCCAAATATTCTACTCCACCAAGCATCATTGAGAAGATCGAGGACACATTTGCCTTATTCAATGACTTGCGGTGGTCGATCGATATACAGAGTCAGTAGTGCTACTCTCCTAGATGCGTAGAGTACCATTTTTTTTTTGAACCCACAAGATAGAAAGAATCGTGGACACAGAGTTGGGAACCGAACCAATAGCCACGTGTCCATTGCAGAGCACCTCTACCCACTGCACTATGTGGACTCCAAGATACTTGATATTTTAATGGCCCGTCCTCACCGTTTGTGCGGACCCCATCGTAATCTCCATTTTCCAGAGATTTGCTGATTAACCCATTGTGGTTTCTTGGAATCCCGAAGTCAGCCTGGCCAAAGTCTTCCCCAGGTCTTCAACACCACAGGCAATCGCAGCCCTTGTGGATCAGAGAGAGGAGATTTGCCACCATGTGACTAGTTTGATGCCAAGACTATGGTGAATGCTGGTATTGGTTTACTCTCAATTAGACTTCCTGATGGAAAGACCGGCTCCTTCTCAGCTTGGGACCTCTGTCGTGGAGATGAATCCCCGCTGTACATCGCATCCAGACACCAAGGAACACCTACCAGCCATGATGAGGCGTTAAACCGTTAGGAGAGACTCTGAGGTGGTTGTATAAAGTTGGAAAATGGCAGTAGTGTTTAAGTAAACGAAAATTTGCAATAAAATTACAGTTTACAATAAAGTTATGAAGCAGGATATAGGTTCATGTCAACTTCGTCTTATTTTATTAGTGAATTAAAAAGACATACTGCCATTGTATTGAAGCGAATCAAACCGTCTCCACGACTGACACCTATAAGATCTTGTTGGGAGTAAAACACTCGAATAAGCAAGGTCCTCCAAATTTAACTACAAAGTTCCGACATCGCTGACCGTAATATATTCTCTCCAGTTGTTCACTTTATCGAGTGATCTTTTTACGACTGTGACCACATCGTGATAAAAGCAAGGAAAAACATTGAAAACGGCTCTAACAAAGGTCTCCTAGCACATATTACCTTACCATAAGGTGCCTTTCGTTCAACGGTTTACCGCCTCGCCGTAGCTGGGAGGGTTTCCTGGATGTCGGCCTAAGATGTGCAAAGGGTGGATTCATCTCCCTGGCAAGGTCTCCCAAGCTGAAAAGGAGTCACGCGTTTTCATCAGGAAGCCCAGCTAAAAGTAAACCAATACCAGGATACACCTCCGTCCTGGTATCAAACTAGTCTCATGATGGCAAATCTCCTTCTAAGTCTCAAAGGCGGCGACTGCCTGTTGTGGTGATGAGCTGGGGTTGACTTTGGCGCCTAAGCCAACAAAACTGAAAAAACAGAAAATATGTTGGGGGCCCGCACAGCCATTTAAGACGGGGCATCCAAGTGTCCAAGTATGGGCTATATTTATGGAGTGTTTTGGATATCACCATTATCTCGGTTAAACGTTACATGATAAAAATATAAAAAAGCTATTGATGACATTGATTTAGGATGTTTATCATTATGGTCATCTCGATCGTTCTGTCGTCGAGTGGTGTGACTATACTTAGCTTCTGCCAAATTTTTTTCTGGTTCACTGATCTCGAAGGAACGAAGAGGGCTATCGGTTTGTACAAATTGTCTATGAAACGAATGACTATCTTTCTTTTGCTTTCTTTTTTTAACTTTTTTGTTCAATTTTTGTCAATCCAGAGTACATCCTGGTTTTTTTATTCTGTCTGCTTGCAGAGCTCGTAATACCGTTCGAGATACCTATGTTGGTATTCCTAATGACCTCATTAACATCGCTGGCTTCACATCTTGCCATCGCTGTCACCACTGCACATCTACTGCAATTTCATGTGAAGTTGCGTGAGTCTTTAATTTTATCGAGAAATATGCTTAGCACTTAAAGAACGCTGGATACTGTTTTTTCAAAACTGACTGAATCTAACAAGAAGTTGTTATAAAACCTTCAACGAATGAAACTAAGGACTTTAAACTGCAAACTGCTCGTAATCCGAATGAAACTGTTAGATTAACATTGCATTGGCTTAATAAGCTACGAAAGTACTGTGGAGTTTTGTTATGAGCCGTTCTGACAAAAGTCGATCGCTGTTAACAGTTGCCCACTTTTGAAGGAGTGAAGCATTTCAGTGAAAAATTGAAAACGCAAATTATCACCTCACCCCACTCTCGTGATAAATGCAGTAGTACTAAATGTATAATGACCAAAGAACTCTAACGTCCGATGAGTCACTTAAGACATTCACCCGAGCCTATTCCGTTGTGTACGTTGATGACGAAGTTTAGCCTAGCTGGATTCATTTTGGTTGCTGCTATTAAAAGTGTATTATTGCTTTAAATGATAGATTCTCTTTGTAAACTTCTCCTGTTGGAAGTTTTGACTTTAGAAAGCAACAGAAAGTGCTCTAAAAAGGCGAAAATCAATGAACAACAGAAATAACCGCACAAAACTTCGAATGAAATCCACCAACTGTTTTTTAAAATACTTTAAAGAGATTAAAGTTAAATTATGGTATCTTTGTACCGCCTACGTCCAGTTGTGTAATGCCAATATAAGAACAGAAAGGAGAAAAGCGTTGAAAGAGAGAGAGAGAGAAAGAGAGAGAGAGAAAGAAAGAGAGTGAGAATACTGCTTGATACATCTTGTAACAGTTCCTAGGATCGACTTTCTATTAACCTCGGCATTAGAATATGAATGTGTCGTTTTCTTGTTCAGAAATAGCGAGGTTGTTAAACAGCGTACTAAAAACAAATCCTAATGAAAACTTCCGTCACCGCCAAGTTATATCTGGTAGATTTCATGGGATATATATATATATATATATATATATATATACGCATGTGTATGTGTGCGTGTGTGTGCTAGGAAAACTTTTACAGTGAGTACTTCGTTTGATGCCCTGAATTTCAGGGAATAAAGGATTGACAACTTATCGATTTATAATGGATCAACGACAGAGGAAGGTAAAGTGAATTGAGGATGTTATAATTACAATACGCTCTTCAAAGAGCTGAGTATGAATACATTTCCAAGCGACTACTATGAGGACGGTGTCTTTTATTAATAATCAGGTCCTCCTTATGAAAGAACATAGGTTCTCAACTTTATAGGCGAGTAAAAAATTTTTCCCTCTTCGGATTTTCGTGAAGGTTTGTTACAAATAAAAGGCGATACGATAGTCGTCAACTTACTGACCACTCGAAGAATATGCTGCGTGATTTCGACGTTGTGTGAATCAAAATCCTCTTCATAAATCGGCATTTTACAAGAAGAAATCGCAATGACGATTTATTTTATTTCCATTTTTATACGACCTGTCTTTCGCATGTACTGTGCGGATCCAGGCACTTCTTCGTTTCTCCCCCTCCATCATCCATGAAAATCCCCCAACTCTTACATGTGACTTCTGCTTCTGGTTTCCTTACTCACGAGAAATGACACTTAGTGATAGCCTGGTACGAGGTCGGACTAGCACCGTGCTCGTGATGATCGGCATTTAAATACTACTGTGCTATCGTCCCCATTTTGACAGTTATCCAAGAGTAAATCCAAATTTCATGATTCTGCCATTGGGAAAAGGTTTTCGTCGAATTTTCTTGTGCTTAGTCGCTTTTTACATGTAGTAAATATTAGGAAATAGTACCCAATTCGTATTCATCAAGGGCGCTTCTTATCAAAACATAAGATCACTATTAGTTAAAAAGACGCTGCCCTTCCACTTTTCTTTTATTTCTTCGACTATCTTCGTTTTTCTGTGAATAAAAAGTTTTTCTTACTCTAGTGTACATTTGTTCGGATTTTGCACTCCATCAATAGTTCTTTTCTCCAGATTCAGTTTTCTGATCTGAAACTGTGTTATAGTTAATACAATCAGTTGCTTTATAAAAATCATGAGCCAGTACATAAACAGAGTTATAGAGTTTCACCCACCAGAGGTAACCGATGACCAGAGTAGCGGGTTCCAGAGTTTGTCGTCGTGGGCGTCTTGGACGACTGGATTGAGGCTGGGTCCATTCCAATCGAACTTTGTACTTACCTCTGATATCCTATTCACTAAACTATAGCTTTCTGAGTCTTCAAAATTGTATCGAAAAAGTTTTTGCAACGTTTTAAGTGGGATCTACTCCCGTAGATGATGAATGATTCGGACTGGAGCGTAGCAATCCTCGTTGGATTCAAGTTTGTCGAATATTCTAAACTCCTAGTCATTCATAGTTATCGTATTAGAAGACGAGCTCTGACTTGCGTTCCTGTAGCTACAAACATGTACCTTCAACTGATAGGCTTTTGGAATTATCAGTTCTTTACTGGAGAAGAGTCAACTCGAAGAGATTCTGACTTGACCATTTGAAGAATTAATGCTATTTAGACTAAATGCAAAAATATGTGAATAGGTGACTAAATAAATAATAAATTAGCTGAAAGTAAAGAAGAGGAAAGAAAAAAGAGGTCATCTTAAAGACCTGACTCGATTTTTTTAGATCAGTTCGAAAGATACGAGTTCAACCCAGCACAACGGAACTCTCCAGCGAGTATTCGCCGATGAAGAACACTCAAGGAAATACCGGAGTGAGCCAACTTTGATGAACTTTTTCACTTTTTTGATGAGGTTCAAGAAGTCGTGGCAAATTTCATGTAGGCAAAACATAGCTGAAAGGTCAACATCATAGTCCGGAATGTCTTTCTTTAGAGCATTCACCATTTGTTCTCCAGTATTGGTCCTAACGTTCCCCAAACTATGAGGGGCACTCAGTGCCAAATTTTATATTGTCAGAAACAAAAGTTTTGCAAAAATTTTATATTGTCAGAAACAAAACTACCACCTTAGAGGCCATAAGGCCAACCACAGCTTTGGAACCCGCTCTCTTTCAATTCTGCTCCCTTATAACATCGTTAACTTTCCAGATGTAAAATATCTAGTTAAAAATATCCATTGATTGCTTTCGAGAATTTCGTTGACTAAGTTCGTCTCTTCAGATGTGTTAACACCGAAGATCGGTGACATTCAGCTCCAATCGCCCTCACATATGCAAGTGGAGGAGACCGAGAAGAGGCCAGTCAGATTATGAGAAGTAAATACTTTTCAAGAAGGTTGAAATACCAAAATATAAAGGAAAATCGACTAACTTCTCTTCTGAACGGCATCATTTCAAAGTGATCTAGCCCCTTTGTTTGCCACTTCAAAACAACCAATCCAAGGGTAGTATCAAGAAAAGCAGAACAATTTCTTTCGCTTCTTTCCATTGTTTCTATTTAGCACTTGAATTCACTTTTTACAATTCCATTAATTGCCTAGATTTCTCTATCTTGGCTCCGATATCGTGTTCAGAGCTTCAACTCTGCTCAATACCTTCAGTAGTTTTACTAATATTCTCTTTCTAAGTGAAAAAATGGAAAGTCTTTATCGATAAAGTTTGAAAGAGCGCATATAGCGAATTGAAACAAAGGAAATGAAAGCTTATAAAGAAAGAGGACTCATCAAAAATACTGCGAATTCCTTAGTGTGCTGAAGGTGGCGATCCTTTCTTTTTATAATGAGAGTCTTATGTCAAGAGTGGAAGGCTAGCGAATGTTTTGATGCAGTGATTGGATCGAACTATGGAACTACAAATATAATTACTATTGTTTAGAACTCGTCAGATTCAATTCGTCTCTTCTATCACATGAGGCAAGGCAAAGAAAACCAGTATGGTGTGAAAGGATGCACTAGCAATCATTTGTCACCTGTATTATCTACATTTCTGTTAACCAACCAGTAGATCTAGCCGAAACCAGTAGACTACATTCATTCCCTTCGAACATTATAGCTTAGCAGACACGGGGAACATCTCTCCTTTGTCGCAATGCCCCTCTATTGCTGTTCATGGTGAGAAAGTAATGCTGGGCTTTGTAACGTCATAGGTTCTCTCCTAGTTAAAACGGAGAAATCCAACACGTTTTCAACTTACCTCGGCAAAACATCCAGTGCATATCGCCATGCGACACTTAGGAACCCAGGAACACCCCTCTCTACAAGGAGAAGGAAACCACTGGCGAGTAGTAGAAATACGAAGAAAATTGCCATTGAACAGTTGGAGTACTAGAAGTGCGGATGACAAAAACGCAGCATATTCTCTGTCAGTCACACAAAGCTCGCCCTTATTCTTCCATGCATACAACTTTTATCTTTGCATCTCGGCGATTTCTAGTACTTACCAGATGTCAAACAGCAATAGGAACGAATCGACTGTGCTTTTATGAGGCAGGTCGATCCTGTCGGAGCTGAACTTGAAGATCAATCACACACTTACACCTCCTTTGTGTTTGATAGTAAAACAAACGATGGTATTAAAACAACTGATTACAATCCATGAAAGCGAGGATAAAGAATCTAATTCAAAATTGTGAAAAAGTGGAATAGACAAACTTTTTTGTGATGGAATGTCCTGTGTCCTGGTGATGGAAATTTATTGGAGAAAAGTGGTGCATGAGTGCAGACGGTAGAAGTGTCAAGAAATATACAAAGAGCAAGTGATTCGATTCCATGTCGTGGTCACATCAAGCCCTCCATTCGTTTTCGCCAAAGTGGTAGCAGACTTGTCTGAAGGAAGAACTTTGGTTTGGTATATCGCTAGGTGTCCGTAAGTTTTTGCACTCTTCCGTTAATT
>MQTX01000327.1:221561-303249 GCA_009735665.1 Angiostrongylus cantonensis
GAAAATTTTTCCCTCTTCGGATTTTCGTGAAGGTTTGTTACAAATAAAAGGCGATACGATAGTCGTCAACTTACTGACCACTCGAAGAATATGCTGCGTGATTTCGACGTTGTGTGAATCAAAATCCTCTTCATAAATCGGCATTTTACAAGAAGAAATCGCAATGACGATTTATTTTATTTCCATTTTTATACGACCTGTCTTTCGCATGTACTGTGCGGATCCAGGCACTTCTTCGTTTCTCCCCCTCCATCATCCATGAAAATCCCCCAACTCTTACATGTGACTTCTGCTTCTGGTTTCCTTACTCACGAGAAATGACACTTAGTGATCCTGGTACGAGGTCGGACTAGCACCGTGCTCGTGATGATCGGCATTTAAATACTACTGTGCTATCGTCCCCATTTTGACAGTTATCCAAGAGTAAATCCAAATTTCATGATTCTGCCATTGGGAAAAGGTTTTCGTCGAATTTTCTTGTGCTTAGTCGCTTTTTACATGTAGTAAATATTAGGAAATAGTACCCAATTCGTATTCATCAAGGGCGCTTCTTATCAAAACATAAGATCACTATTAGTTAAAAAGACGCTGCCCTTCCACTTTTCTTTTATTTCTTCGACTATCTTCGTTTTTCTGTGAATAAAAAGTTTTTCTTACTCTAGTGTACATTTGTTCGGATTTTGCACTCCATCAATAGTTCTTTTCTCCAGATTCAGTTTTCTGATCTGAAACTGTGTTATAGTTAATACAATCAGTTGCTTTATAAAAATCATGAGCCAGTACATAAACAGAGTTATAGAGTTTCACCCACCAGAGGTAACCGATGACCAGAGTAGCGGGTTCCAGAGTTTGTCGTCGTGGGCGTCTTGGACGACTGGATTGAGGCTGGGTCCATTCCAATCGAACTTTGTACTTACCTCTGATATCCTATTCACTAAACTATAGCTTTCTGAGTCTTCAAAATTGTATCGAAAAAGTTTTTGCAACGTTTTAAGTGGGATCTACTCCCGTAGATGATGAATGATTCGGACTGGAGCGTAACAATCCTCGTTGGATTCAAGTTTGTCGAATATTCTAAACTCCTAGTCATTCATAGTTATCGTATTAGAAGACGAGCTCTGACTTGCGTTCCTGTAGCTACAAACATGTACCTTCAACTGATAGGCTTTTGGAATTATCAGTTCTTTACTGGAGAAGAGTCAACTCGAAGAGATTCTGACTTGACCATTTGAAGAATTAATGCTATTTAGACTAAATGCAAAAATATGTGAATAGGTGACTAAATAAATAATAAATTAGCTGAAAGTAAAGAAGAGGAAAGAAAAAAGAGGTCATCTTAAAGACCTGACTCGATTTTTTTAGATCAGTTCGAAAGATACGAGTTCAACCCAGCACAACGGAACTCTCCAGCGAGTATTCGCCGATGAAGAACACTCAAGGAAATACCGGAGTGAGCCAACTTTGATGAACTTTTTCACTTTTTTGATGAGGTTCAAGAAGTCGTGGCAAATTTCATGTAGGCAAAACATAGCTGAAAGGTCAACATCATAGTCCGGAATGTCTTTCTTTAGAGCATTCACCATTTGTTCTCCAGTATTGGTCCTAACGTTCCCCAAACTATGAGGGGCACTCAGTGCCAAATTTTATATTGTCAGAAACAAAAGTTTTGCAAAAATTTTATATTGTCAGAAACAAAACTACCACCTTAGAGGCCATAAGGCCAACCACAGCTTTGGAACCCGCTCTCTTTCAATTCTGCTCCCTTATAACATCGTTAACTTTCCAGATGTAAAATATCTAGTTAAAAATATCCATTGATTGCTTTCGAGAATTTCGTTGACTAAGTTCGTCTCTTCAGATGTGTTAACACCGAAGATCGGTGACATTCAGCTCCAATCGCCCTCACATATGCAAGTGGAGGAGACCGAGAAGAGGCCAGTCAGATTATGAGAAGTAAATACTTTTCAAGAAGGTTGAAATACCAAAATATAAAGGAAAATCGACTAACTTCTCTTCTGAACGGCATCATTTCAAAGTGATCTAGCCCCTTTGTTTGCCACTTCAAAACAACCAATCCAAGGGTAGTATCAAGAAAAGCAGAACAATTTCTTTCGCTTCTTTCCATTGTTTCTATTTAGCACTTGAATTCACTTTTTACAATTCCATTAATTGCCTAGATTTCTCTATCTTGGCTCCGATATCGTGTTCAGAGCTTCAACTCTGCTCAATACCTTCAGTAGTTTTACTAATATTCTCTTTCTAAGTGAAAAAATGGAAAGTCTTTATCGATAAAGTTTGAAAGAGCGCATATAGCGAATTGAAACAAAGGAAATGAAAGCTTATAAAGAAAGAGGACTCATCAAAAATACTGCGAATTCCTTAGTGTGCTGAAGGTGGCGATCCTTTCTTTTTATAATGAGAGTCTTATGTCAAGAGTGGAAGGCTAGCGAATGTTTTGATGCAGTGATTGGATCGAACTATGGAACTACAAATATAATTACTATTGTTTAGAACTCGTCAGATTCAATTCGTCTCTTCTATCACATGAGGCAAGGCAAAGAAAACCAGTATGGTGTGAAAGGATGCACTAGCAATCATTTGTCACCTGTATTATCTACATTTCTGTTAACCAACCAGTAGATCTAGCCGAAACCAGTAGACTACATTCATTCCCTTCGAACATTATAGCTTAGCAGACACGGGGAACATCTCTCCTTTGTCGCAATGCCCCTCTATTGCTGTTCATGGTGAGAAAGTAATGCTGGGCTTTGTAACGTCATAGGTTCTCTCCTAGTTAAAACGGAGAAATCCAACACGTTTTCAACTTACCTCGGCAAAACATCCAGTGCATATCGCCATGCGACACTTAGGAACCCAGGAACACCCCTCTCTACAAGGAGAAGGAAACCACTGGCGAGTACGAAGTACTCGAAAAATACGAAGAAAATTGCCATTGAACAGTTGGAGTACTAGGCTCCTAGTTAAAACGGAGAAATCCAACACGTTTTCAACTTACCTCGGCAAAACATCCAGTGCATATCGCCATGCGACACTTAGGAACCCAGGAACACCCCTCTCTACAAGGAGAAGGAAACCACTGGCGAGTAGTAGAAATACGAAGAAAATTGCCATTGAACAGTTGGAGTACTAGAAGTGCGGATGACAAAAACGCAGCATATTCTCTGTCAGTCACACAAAGCTCGCCCTTATTCTTCCATGCATACAACTTTTATCTTTGCATCTCGGCGATTTCTAGTACTTACCAGATGTCAAACAGCAATAGGAACGAATCGACTGTGCTTTTATGAGGCAGGTCGATCCTGTCGGAGCTGAACTTGAAGATCAATCACACACTTACACCTCCTTTGTGTTTGATAGTAAAACAAACGATGGTATTAAAACAACTGATTACAATCCATGAAAGCGAGGATAAAGAATCTAATTCAAAATTGTGAAAAAGTGGAATAGACAAACTTTTTTGTGATGGAATGTCCTGTGTCCTGGTGATGGAAATTTATTGGAGAAAAGTGGTGCATGAGTGCAGACGGTAGAAGTGTCAAGAAATATACAAAGAGCAAGTGATTCGATTCCATGTCGTGGTCACATCAAGCCCTCCATTCGTTTTCGCCAAAGTGGTAGCAGACTTGTCTGAAGGAAGAACTTTGGTTTGGTATATCGCTAGGTGTCCGTAAGTTTTTGCACTCTTCCGTTAATTATTTATTATTATAAAAACCAACATATGTGTATGTGTATCACACTGTGCTAATGTCAGCACTTCCTGGAGTGATTTCCATAAACATCATTCAAGTAGGTCTTCCAAGTTTTTCGACTTCGGAGAAATTCTTCAGCTGGTGCTCGAAGATTTTTGGTCTTTATAAAGAATGTTGTTGAATGTTGGCCGATTAGATTCTTGAGTCCTGAGATAGCTTTAATGGGGTGTGCAACGCCAATAGGAAGGAGCGAGCTTATTCCAAGCAAGTTGGTACCGACTTCTAAGTCTCCAAGCCCCGAAGTGGCCGAACCATGGCCAGGGTAGTCTACGCCCTCGGCATAATGAGTGGAATTACGAAAACTGCGCTGCCCTCCTTTAAGTCTTTGTATGGGGCAAATATGCGTTCATTCGCCTCAAAAATGTTTATTTAAGCTCATCCATGCGTGATTAGTCGACGCCGGTCAACTTATCCTTTACATTGCTCTTGTTCCATGAATTCCAGTGCTCTTACGGGACGAATTGGATAGTAGGAAACTTTACCTGGACTAAAAGTTCCTAAAAACCTGAAGCATGTTTTTGCATTATTTGATGGTTCGAAAGGTAGTCTAGCTATTTTAGCGACCAGTACACAGCTCAGAAAGCGCTATCTTTGTACAACTCTGAAAGCACTAAATTTTAAATTTCAAAGTAGTCTCTATAATATTTCTCGTTTTCCACTAGATTGCAAGACTACTAAAGAAGGGCTTTTACAAGAGCATATAACTGGGTCTGGTACTGGGTGGCAGCACTTTTCTACTACAACGTGTTGCCGTTGAATGAAGGAATGGGCTGGCCCATGAAAAGCTTCTCGTTCATCTGTGAGATAATGATGGTGAAAATGATTGCAACAGTGGTGGGTTATTATTTTAATAAAAATTTCAACGATAGGATTGGCGAAACTTTTAACTAGATCACTTTGAAATACTTCCTCAACAGCTATTGAAGCATCACTAGGAAAATTTCAATCAGTTAACTCAATCTGGTTTAGGTCACACATGCGGCACGCATTTTCCATGGAATTACTATGGCACAAAGCTAACTCGATTGAACCGCAAAGTTCTTCCTGGACGAAAGGTGTTGAATCCTAGTAAAAACACTGCATGATCAAAAAAAGATTTTCCAGTAAACTTGCCTTCTCATTTCATTTCACTTGTTTGTAGATGTGAGCTCATTTTGAAAATACGGTGCAGAAATAATGACCAACAGTCATCGTTATCCCGTTTATGGCGACGAATTTTGAAGAGTTGTCCACTCCATTAAGGTCGCTATCCCACCCTTCACCGGCGGTTGCCCTTGGATGAAAAGTCGTTTTGCTCGAAATGGGCAACAAGAAAAAAAGTAGTTTGGACTTCAAAATGGCGAAGAACACGGCGAACGAACACCACTAACACTTTCGTTTCTCATACAGAAGAAAAAACTAGCTCCTTGGGAAGGGAAGCCTAATATTACGTCAAAATTATAAGATTTTGAGCGAATGTTTCTATTATTGTCGCAAAAATCGGATAACGGTGAGTGGTTCACATTTCTGAAAGAGCGATCGCCTTTTTTTACTTTGTAGTTACGGCGTTTGTTTGATGTGCTTTCAATAAATGCTCCTCGTCTCAATCAGAGTTGGTCAGCTGATAGCCGACTCATTCGGTGCTCTTGTACACACCCATCAGAATGACTGACTTTACAGCGTCCGCTCATCGGCCGACACACTTCCGTTAAGCTTTCGATTTTGTGAATGATTGCTATTAAGCACTTCCATGCCCACCTACTTGTCTAGCAAAATCCATCGCGATTCCACATATCGATATTAAAAGGCGGCATTTAATTTGTTGAGGTTTCCTCCTTCGTGGACCGTTCGTTTAACCTTCCATCGGCAATATTTTTTATTCTCGTAATACTTAATTATTCTGAAATATGTCGAGGGTGAAGTCTACTCAAAGTTTTTCATCAATGCGTGCCTTTATGTGAGGATCTATAAAGTGGTATCCGCCGAAGAGTATTCACCAAAAATCGTGAAAATCATAAACAATAAACATCATGAGCCATATGTACACTTAATATATTTGAAGTACGCTAATTTTTGTATCGGATCCGAGACAGTGCGGTGGAGATGCCCCTAAATACGCAAAGGGTCATGACACAATATCGACTCGTACCAACCAAGCCTCTCACCCCTGCGAGCTCGGCAAAGAAGTACTAGAACTGCGTGAGAAATGAAGAAGAAACAAAACCGCAGAACTAGAAAAGGACGAAGCAATTACAACTCCGCGTTTCCGTGATTGCTAGAAATTCTGACGTTTCAATTACAAGCCAGTCATTCATTTTTCTATCCAGAAACATTCCGTTAAATGATAGGTTTTTTGTAGAATCTCTGGTACCATTCGCCGAATCCAAAAGACCGCCTTCCCGTCGCTCAAATAAACCGACGAGATATCTAAAATGCTACAGATCTTAGTCATCACGGGTGTGGAAGATTGGGAATACAATGGAGCTGAAGCGTTCATGCGAAATGCAAAATGATTTCGGAAAAAATACAGCCTATTGCAATTTCATTAGAAATCTTTATACTTCTTCTTTCATGAATATTTAAAGACAACACATTATGTTGAAGACTTCATTATTTTTGTCTTACAAACCTAGAACCCATGGATTTGCAGGTAGCCAAGCGTTGCATGTGTTGCTAATATCCCAGATAGTACAGCCGGATAGATGGATAGCTGGGCAGAGCATCGAGCAACTGCTCCATTTGCTGGCAGAACGGCACATAGCAACTGAATTGTGTTTTTAAATCCTAGTTGGTAAACGATACCTTCATTACTAAGAGGTAGTGCAAGCCATTGCTCCCTGATAACCAAATGTTTATTAGCACTTAGATATTTTTTTTCTCAATTTAAAGAATTCTGACTAAAGTCCGCTACTTTGCATTTGCATGACTTCTCGAATTCGAAAACACTTGACTTACTCTTGGAAAAAGAAAGACATGCTTCAAGTTCGACAACTTCATCATCACACCAGATTTTTAGTCTGAACTATCCGACGTAGCTCCGCTTCTCATTAGTCACTCTGATTATCTCAACCGTTGCGTCGTCGTCTAAAATCTTCGACTGCCATCTCGAGAACTCCGCTTATGTAGCGACCATCAGCCATTTCTCAGAGACGATCGATCAAAAGTATTTTTTCCTTTTCTGATGAAAAATACGGTAAATAATGAAAGGACGCAGTTGGTAGCTCGCTGCTTGATCTAATTAAGAGGCGCTCCCACATTTGGGTCCCACATATAGTAATTTGTATTATGAACTTTTAATAAGAATATAGATTGTGACTGCTACTTTTAAATTCTCTGGAGGTATGTAGTGGCATGCATTTTTGCATATTAAATAGAAGTAGATAGAAAAGATAGAAATGGTTGCCATTTGCTTCCTTAGGGTATTATTTCGTTTTTGATGGATTCGCCTCTTCTCAACGAACACAGCAAAATGAAGACACAAAAGCAAACACAGGAATTTCTGACAGCAAAATGATCCAATTTTCGTAAAGCGCCAAAAATAATCTTCTTTAAGAATGCTTTGGAATAACAGTAGCTTTTCTAACGATCAAATTTCCGTAACAGTTGGAGTAAATAGATTTTTCTTTCCTTAGCTTTTCCAGACATTCCACCTCAACGTTTGTCATTTTTGACGTTGTTCTCCAACTTTTTCCTCGCTCTGGTTTTTTTTGTCGCTATTTTGTTCGTTGGTTTGGAAACTGACCTATCGGTATCAGTTGATTTAGCTGCGTTAGCAAAAATCACTGAAAGTCAACATCACAGTCGAATGTATTGATTGTCCAACAAAAATATAATTCTTCATGAGAACTTGCTTCGAGAAAATCCACCTTCCAGTTCCTGATAACAAGTTTCTGCGTATGAGCAAACCACAACTCTTGGGCCGAAATCTTTGCAGAGCACTTAGTTTTCAGCCGAAATATTGGGTTTGAAGAAATTCTTGAAGTGAGTGATTCAGCCAAATAATTTTTAAAATGCTTTGAAGTTTGTATCCAAAAATAGCACTAGGTTCTGGATACTAAAAAAAACTGACAGCATTTTCGATGATGCATCCAGCGCTCACGCGTAGCCACACCCCAACCATCGATGGCTGTCGATACACTGGTACCAGACAACCTGTTGTTGAGAAGAAGAACGTTAACAGGGAGATCACCTAGAGTATTGATGTTGCCTTTGCTTAGACTTGAATGATTTGTGGATAGGCTATTTTACCAGATGTAGGTCTATCAGTACAATTTCCACTCATTTCGTTCCGCCGTCATTCATGGAGAAGATCTGACGCCATTCTGAAATCCGAGTCAAATTTTATCGTCTAATTTGAAAAGTGGGAAGAAACTTCAGTAGCAAATTGCCATTCTCGTATCACAGAAATTCATTTCGTACCCCAGCTGCTATTGTGGTATTCCGGAGTTCCTCCCATGGTCGGCTCCACTCACTTAATCAGTCATCCGGTATTGATCAAACGATCTAAGAAATCCGGTCGTCATTGTTTGATCAGTGGAAATGTTGTGGGAAGATCGTCAGCAATCGACAGCCGCAAGCCTTCCATGTCTTTCAGTTCCACATCTTCATGAGTCATAACTACCTTCTTTTCAATCGTATTTATGCTTAGTATCTATAAGATAACTTCTATACGATTAATAAGAACTAGTTTGGCTCTTCCTAACTACTAGTCCTAAAAGATTTATCATGATTTTGTACTAGATGAATTGCACCGAACGTTGTGCTTTTTGCATGACATTTGCTTCATACAAAACGGGCGGAACTGACGCCAAAATCATGGCGGCATATCCTCCCCTTCTCTGAGGTGTTTTTACAGTGATTGCTTTTGCATCAATGAGCTGACATTTTAAAATCCTAACAAGTTGCTTTACATCATGTCCCAAGGCATAGGAAAAGAGCAACGGAAAGCAAAACCCGAGAGAAAGCTGATTGATGGCCGGCCATGTTAAACTCTCTTCTTTTCTGCTTATATCATGAAATTTCAGCTAAAAATCCAACCAAGTGAAAATAGTGACTGCTGCCTTTTCTTTTCTCGTCCAGAGATCTTTGAATAAACGACTTAAGCCTGAGTTCCTTGCAGTGCAACAATGTGAATACAATATGCAATGCCTTTCGTAGAATCCTTGTTTTCGACATTATAATACTAATAGTGGTCTTTCACGTTCTATGTTTCATATTAATGTGTAGGGTACGTATATTACATTGGTTAAAGGTTATCTGCAGCACATGTATAACCGCTGATTCGATCCCTCTGTCCCTCAAATAAATACGAAAGGTTCTCTGTGAGGATACAAATACTTACACTGATATATCAGTAGACCATCGCGAGCTACTGTATAAGCCAAAGTGCATTCGACTATCTCTGCGATCCCTAATGGAATCGAAGGAATTGTGCCTTCCTAAAAGATTGATGAAAGAAGAATGCATCATCGTTTTATCCTTTTGTTAAGGCCATGTCGTGAAAAGAATAAGCTTAGAACAAGAAAAAATGTTACGGTTCCCATTATCACAGAGCTGCCACGTACGCTTCTTGATAACGGAATTCAGAGCACTTTTCCAACCTCAACCAAACCATGATGTATTTTTATTGAGGATATTTTCTGGGAGGATATTCTTTTTCGCAAATATTCTCTATAGTTCAGATCGATCCCATCAACGAAACGTTCATAAATAACTAGGAAAGAAATTCGTATTGTTCTTATCTTTCGTTACAAGGGACATCTTTTAATTTCCTTGATGGAATAGGTTGATGGTCTCAACATGAGGTTTTATCACTCCATTTGGTTTCTGCTGAATATTTTGTTCCTACTGCATTACAACTTTTCATGTTTACGCTAGAATCAACATAAAGACGCTTGACATTCATACCAGCGCACTCCTTGTATACTTCGTATCTTTCTATTTTCTATTAAGGGGCGGCGGGTGTGGCGCAGTGGTCGGAGGCGTTCTGTAATACCTATTCGGAATCGGCCTCCACACCCATGGCCCACCAAGGGTTCCATTCTTCCGGGGTGGGCAAACTGGTGCGAAACGTTCATAAATAACTAGGAAAGAAATTCGTATTGTTCTTATCTTTCGTTACAAGGGACATCTTTTAATTTCCTTGATGGAATAGGTTGATGGTCTCAACATGAGGTTTTATCACTCCATTTGGTTTCTGCTGAATATTTTGTTCCTACTGCATTACAACTTTTCATGTTTACGCTAGAATCAACATAAAGACGCTTGACATTCATACCAGCGCACTCCTTGTATACTTCGTATCTTTCTATTTTCTATTAAGGGGCGGCGGGTGTGGCGCAGTGGTCGGAGGCGTTCTGTAATACCTATTCGGAATCGGCCTCCACACCCATGGCCCACCAAGGGTTCCATTCTTCCGGGGTGGGCAAACTGGTGCCAAACTTGTCTGGAAGCATAGCAGCACTAACTCGACACATCGGTAGGTCACCGCGAGTCGCTAAAAAGCTATATACACTCACATCCAAGCGATACTTAATGAAGTCGAACGCATGGCGCACCCCTCAGGGGTTGATGAACGCCGAGAGAATTATCATTTTTATCATTAATCTTTCTATCTATTTCGTCTTTTTGGAATTTCCGAGCCTCGATTTTAGTGCTAGTCTGTACTGTTCCATCATGCTTCCCACTTAACTACTATTTTAACCCCTCTATTCGACCCCCATCGTGCCACACATTTCCGTTAACCTGCCAGTGACAGTGATGCAATTGTGTCATCATAGTTAGCAGTTCATTTTCATGCACTGTTCTGTTCGTGGCTACTGTTGTCGGAGGCAAGCGTGACCCGCGATGACCAAAGCAAAGGTAGCGAGCGACGGTATCGCACCGTCCTATCTGACCGCAATCATTGAACCTCATCTCAGCCCACCACAATATCATCATCATTCATCATCACATTTTCTTCGTATTTTGTTTTCTATTTAATGACGACTATTCGTATGAGTTCACTTTGCAGAAAAACCGTTTCGTTTGTTCTCTTGACAACTGACATATTGCTGTTATCGTTCTGGCAGACATACCAGTTTTTGTTAAAAAAAACACGTTTAAATGTTAACCTTATGAATGACAGCTAAATTTTTCTTAAAACGTATCTTTTGGGTTAAAGTAACCACTTAAGAGTGCAGACCGAAAACTCAATGACCTTTTTTATATTGTCACTTTATGTTCAACAGCTGATCCTCCCATGATCACTGCGCTTGTGACACTAGATTGACTAGCGTAACGCTATGGTAGATTTAAAACCTCGTCGAACGTACACCGCCATCATCAGCGATAATGTTAGTGTGTCTCAAACATTTATTTATATGCTTTTATGAATTGATCTTGCTGAGCTGATCAGTGGGTAGTCGCACTCGTAACAGCACATCTCTGAGGCAGGCAAAATCGCCGAAGCGTCAGCAAACCAGCAACAACGACAACTAATACTAACCTCGCATCAGCTCAAGAAGATCACTTCATAAGAACATATAAATAAATATATCGATTATTTATGCCGAGTTTTATAGAAAGCCGGTCTTTTTAGTTTTGTGTTTCAAACAATGGAGGTTTACGGTGTTAATAACAGCACATAGTATCTAGAGATAGAATATCTTTGTGAAGTATTACTACATCAGATAGCACTTGTCGTTTCGTCATCACAACATCTCTAAATGTCGATTGGTTAGAATTTTCAATGACCACTAATGTGAAAGGTTTTTCGGTATTTTGCATCGCTGCTTCGACACAGCTGGAGTTTGTAAGAACCACAAGACGCGATAGATTCTGCGGTGCTGAAACGAAGTGCATGGAACCGAAGTCCGGTTGCCAGAGGTGTGACCACGAGGAAAAAGGTCTATCCACCAAAGTCAACCTCTTACTTTCCCTGAATTTTAGTTATACCATGATTTAAATTCTACTATATTATCAAACTAATAATAGTTTATATTTATTTATATTTAGTAAAGTCATTAATAGTTTTGTCTTGTCATGTCATATGAATGGACCTATTTACGAGCAAGAACGACTTCAAGTTAGGTTGTGGAGTCTGTAGTTGTTCGTGGATTTTTCTCGCATAATTTTTGAATCGTGGGTAAATTTTTAATCTCGATTTTAAATGGCGCTTGCCTCTATTTGTGCGTGTATCGATCGCATCGGTGTTCAGTCGACGGAGTGTAGTCAGAGTGAATGCTTCGTTTCAGCAACAAGTGGAGTTACCACCACCGGTCGATCGTTCCCACCTGCCCGCCCGGTCGCCCGCCGTCCTCCTTCCAGGCCTCTGTGTTGACCTTCACAAATCAGCCAGCTGTCCTAGGTGCAGCTCCATCGATTGATCAGCGTCGCCTTCTGCTGCTGCTTCTGCTGCTGCGGCGACGATGTGTCACATCGCCGCGTTACTCGCGACGCTGTTGTTGCTCATCGCTTCGGCGCATGCAGGTACGGTTCATCTACTGTTGTTCTTGGTGAATAAACATGAGGACGTTCATTTTACGACATTTACCAGTACAGAATAGCTGACATTTTGTTGGTTCCCCCTTCTTCGGAACTGCCTTGTGCTTCGTAAGTGTTCCAATTATTTGGTGGAGACCAAGTGCACAAAGTACGAAGAATGTATTATTAGTGCTATATGATATTATTATAATATTATACAACATGACATGACATTATTTTAATATTACACGATAGTGTTATGCAGTACTATTGTGTATTATGAATACATTCACCCATGTGACACCTTGTGCGGCTGCTCTCCACTAAACGATTGAAAACCTTACAAAGAATAAAATAGCTCTGAAGAAGGCTAAACTGCCGAAACGTCAGCTATTGTGTATTAGTGAGTGTTGTAATACCAAACTCATGCTAGCTCATCAAGAAAAACAGTGAATTATTGATCAGCGCCAGGGCTAAAAGAAAGTTACTCTTAAGATTTGCCACGTGAAGTTCATTCACTGCTTCTTTAAGCTTTCCAAACAGAAAATGTCGTCCATTTGAACAGTGTGCTAACATGACACAAATTCCAATATTTTAGGAAAGCTTATTTAGATTCATAATAATGATTTGCACTCTAACCGTTGCTTTGTCCACGCCTACGTAGAATATCTAATGGCGAAATGAATACTAGCAAATTAGTCATGTCTTCTGCATGATAAATCAAGCGCAAAACCATGAAACCTTCCACTACTTGGTAGAAAATATTACTTCTGTTTATTTATTATGGTGTTGAAACGTCGAGCAGCAACATTTTCCATTTCTTACCGGTTGCCCTGGTGATTGTTCATTCAAATTTTCTCACCTCGAAGCATTTTATTACCCTTGTTTCCTTTCTATGAAAGAGAATTGACACAAAGCTTCTATCCAATCCGTCTTTTCCACACGGGCTTAGCGGAATTCGTTTGCTAGGAGGATTCTGTTATGCTTAAAGAATTATCTCCTAGCAAAAGTTGGAGCCTTCTTTAGTTTATAGTGAAAAAATGTCATAGCAGAAGAATAGTGCTTTTCGTCTTCCTCAAACAAACGAAGCCAATACCGAATAATCTTGTTAACCGCAGAATGAACAGACGCCATTCTTGTGTTTCACCACCAGAACTACTAGTTGAATTCGACACTTAGAGGTCCACACTCCTCGCATTAGCCATTTTCGCTCTTTTTTCGGTGGAGTGTCCACCAGTGTCTCACTGGGCTCTTAGGAAGAATATACTCACGATTAGCCCGTTGGCATCCAGCAGAACAGGCGTGGGCTACGACGGAAGTGAGTCTGAATCGGGCAACTGCCAGAGTCACTTGGTTGGAGACTTTTGACCAATTCGACATGAAAGATACGATCCGCGTACACGCAAGGATACTCTTACCGATATGCATGGGCATGATTACGGGTATGCTGTAGGTGGACGTCAGTACATAGCGCAGGACCAGCGATTGCCTAAATTCAAGTGTACTTGAGAAAAAAGTATTGCTATCTGAAAAAAAATGCAAATCTTAGGAGGAGATTTCCTCAAATTAGAATTGCTAATATCATCTATCAGTGTGTAATTTTTTTCAAATTCAATTGATTCTTACCCTGTACCTGGTGGGGAACCGATTACAGACCCTTTCCTCTGAACGGGTGATATTTTTCATTCTAGACGGACCTGTAATATCTTGGATACATACACATAAAGTTCAAATAATTTGTCCTACAAAATCAGGAATTCATTGAGGAAGTCGTTTTCCGAGTCAAGAAGAGGCAAGTTGTCCTAAACCAGGATGCATCTGCAACAGGACACACGTCACCTGTCTTAATTCACGTTTCAGGAATTCGGACGTTTTCCAACAGGTAATATCATTTGTTGTTTACTGTTTTATGTCTGTCTGTCTCTCTGTCTGTCTTCTACCAATGTCTTTTACAATGTTTTCCGACGAAGTTCAGTTCTTTTATGAAGCGCTAAATATTATTCAGATGAAGTTAAATAAGTCAAACTCGCATGGTGTGGTGGTGAACGCGTTAGCCCCCGAAAAGGGTAATAGCGCGTTCGTTGCCCACTGCACACATCTGCTATCCGGAATATTGTAAATGTCTCAGCACCACTGTGGTTGAAGTTGAATCGCTATATAGAAATCGTTCTTGTTGGACAGTTGCGGTGTTGGAAGTTTACTAAAAGTTTCGGAAATAGATAGAGTAGGAGAAAGAGAAGTCTCTGGTCTCCATGTTCTTCTTGCTTGAAGTGCGATGAGAAATGCCAGCAATGATCCCAAGTATATCTGTAATAAGAATTTTTCTGAGGGCTCTTCAATAAGCTTGGAAAACTGGAATGCTCTAAAAATAGCGGCTAAAAAAATAGCCTAAAAAATAAAATAAAAATAAATAAAATAAAAATAAAATAAGGATAAAAACGTGCAACATTCGCAGTGTATTGTAGGCATTCCCCGCTTTTTCACTGTAGTTTGTTGTTTTGACGTCCTGACTGGGTTTGCTCTGAGTGAGTCATTAAATCGTTTCGTCATAATTGCTCACATCAATGAACAATTCTTTTTCACTTACTCATCTTTCCTTATAGAATTTTTGATTACCCACGAGCAGTTTCGTTCAGCAATTTTCTTTGTCTACACGGAGTACGGTAGCCGAATTCAAACATTGTGCCATCGTTCTCGAAGGGCAAACACTTCATTCCGATGAAATGAATAGATATTTGTTAATGCTTCATGTTGATGCCTAGTCGAAGTGCACCAAGGAAGCATTTGTACTATTAAGCTCGTAAGGAGCTTTTGCAATTTCCATTAGTTGTTCAACAATTTATAACTCATTCGAAACACAACAGTTATCCTCCTAACGGTTTACGGCCTCATCGTGGCCGGGAGGTGTTCCTGGGTGTCGGGCTGCGATGTCCAGCGTGGAGATTGTTTCCTTTGGCAGGGTCTCCCAAGTTGAGAAGGAGTGTGGAAGCATTTCCATCAAAAAGCCAAGCAAAGAATAAGCCAATGCCAAGATCCGTCACTGTTCTGGTATGAAACTAGTCACGTGGTGGCAAATCTGCCTTCTATCCACAAAGGCGGCGACTGCCGGTGGTGGTGATGATCTAAGGCAGACCTTGGCCTGGCTGTCCTCGGGACTCCAGGGAACCGCAATGGCTAAATCAGTAGAACCCCAAAAACAACCAGTGAGGATGGGCCATCCAGGTACCCATTTTGAAACAGGGTAGTTTCTTTTCATCTTTCGCATTTCATCTTGGTTGCTACGTGAAGAAATGGTCGGTGTTATTTTCGAATAATGTTTGGTTGTTGAATGCGTTGAATCGTGCGTGAATCTTGTAGAAACGGATCAAGTTGTTGGCAAGAGGCATAGAGTTTTTCAAATAAGCTCTCAAACTGTATTCACAAAATTAAATTTGCAGTTTGTGGAGGCGTAGTGTGTTTTGGGTAGGCCAGATTTTGGAATTGAAGAGCGTGGATGATGGCCGTCCCGGTATTAGTGAGCAGTTCACACGTGTTGTCTAATTCAACCATCAACAGCATTATCGAACCTTTTCCTTAAAGAAACTTGTTTTGAGATTATCAAGGTAGAGTTTTCTTTGTGGAAAACACTTTTTTGAATATGGTTGATATAGAAGACTCTGCGAATTCTCGAGAAATAACTTGTCTCAGTAAATAGGCGAAGAAACAGTAAGTTGCTAGCGATTGCACAATTTCCTTCACTAAATTCATGAATAATCCGTAGAGATAGTAGATATTTCGAAACCTGGCGATCGTTGACGTTATCAAGTGATCGTCACCAATTCATCTCATCAGTGCCGGCATTTGACTACGCAGGGCTTAGTCATCGACTATGGACACTCGCCATGTGCAGATCGATCTTGGAAGGTTATGTTGTCAGATTCGAAGCGTCTGAATCGTCGAATCTTAAAATATAGAATAGTGAAGGAGAAGGATCTAGACCCTGAATAAAGGTCATTTTTTTTACAGGATCCTCACTAGAATACGTAAGAGATGATAGGGCACAGAGTTGGTTACTCAGCAAGAACTACAGGAAGTTAAATGATACAAGTTCAACTAGCGTCACCTCTATTTCCCCATTGTTTCATTATATATTTCTAGTGGAAGACTTTTCGCATCATTCATTCAAAATCTTCATGAATTTGGAAATATTGTTTTCTGACTTTCTTTGCAATAATGTCTTTTGAAAGCCACTTGATCCTTGCCGACGGTGACGAGATAGTTTGAAGATGTTGGAGTGAGATGATTTGGATTCAGGAACGTTTGTCGAGGTAGGTGTGGTTGCAGTTTGATAAGAAGGCATAGTAGACGGTGTGTGTGAGATTTTATTTGATGTGATCAGAGTCGCATGTGGTCCACAGGTTGAAGGTGCTTTCTAATACAAATGATTTTTGGTTCAATCGCGCACTCGGTTAAACCAAACCTGCCATCCTTCTTGAGTTGGCAAACAAATAGCAAACCACTGCGGTAGGATAAGAAAAAGAGGTGGATCGATTTATGGGAATGCCTCCGTAAGTCTTAGACGAAACGTGCTTTGAATCACCTCTATGACACTTGGTTGGGTCAAATGGATGGTGTGCCTTTAAAGGACCGATCAACGCTGGACGCTTTATCTTCTTCTTCCTATCTGATGATCATCGTTGAGCTAGCAGACCTTTCCTTTTCCGATCCTCTCTGTTTCCCACTCTAACAAAGAAGAACTTTTTGCCTCTAAATGATGAAAAAGGTCATCAGATAAAGTTTAGATATGTGACAGTAAGGTCCGATCTTAGTGCATCCTATGTTGTTAAAAAATTGAGACTTCGAACATTGAGCTAACATACCTCAGCTTGTTATAATCGATGTTAACTGAAGTAAAAGCCATAAGAATATGTATGTCTATCATAGAAAGATACAGGCTTTTCTATTCCATCATGATATATGTCGTGTCATAACGAAGTCATACTTCTTCTTGGAAAACATGAGGATTGTTCTGCTTTTCGTTTTTTGATGCCGAGGCACATATTTCGAACAACAAAGCGAGCGGGAATTCGCCAACCAGGGTGTGGTGGCGAGGATGTATGCGAGGTCGTCGTTTATGTTTGCAGCTATTGCTGTCCCATAAGAAGTTGAATTTCTTTCCCTCATCAGTACTTTTTAAAATTTGAAACATTTTTATATGACCCGTCATCATATCTACTGTGCGTGCGGATCCCAGCACCTGCATTCGATTCGCTTCCTCGCATGTATCGTCCGTAATGGTCCTCGAATAAATCATGTGTTGTTTTGTCTGATGCTTGAGGATTTCGTCTTTTTTATTAATGTCATAGAATGCTTAGAATGCTGGTCGAGTCGATCGTCCTTGCAATCTTAGAGATGGCCTGGTTAAGGCGTTCCCATGTGTATTGAAGGCGAGTGTTAATTTGAATTTAAGAAAGAATGACATCTGAGGGAAATTGCGGTCCTTTTTAAAACCATAAGATGTTTCCTCTATTATTTCACAGACCCGAAGGTTTTCAATCTTTTAGTTACCACGAAATTGTCAATGACTACCGAAAAAATAAGCATTGTTGCGAGTTTGTGAAAAGATCTGGATGATTCCTTCCTTTCTGACTCCAATATGAAGACACTCTTCCACTAATTTCCGCATTTCAATGGAGATGATGTTCACTGTCTGCTAGTTTGATTAATGATCTTCCGACATTTCAAAAACATTTTATCATAGTCACTATAATCGATGAAGAAAATTGGTTTCATTTGCATAGCTTTGTTCGATGTTACATATGAAACTTCATCATGTCAAGTGCTGTGTTCGAGATGGACATGGTGATCATTGAGCTAAAATTGCTCATCGTACTGGTTTTGAATAGCTCTTTTTTTCTCTGTATAACAGTGCTTTATAGTTTTCTTCTATTCCTCTCATGTACTCCGTCTTTTTGAATTATGCGTTAACATGTTGCGTTCAAATCATCCAGAGAAATCCAACTGATAGCGTTTCTAGGACACATAATCCCTTCTTCCGAAAGTCTTTGTATCATAAACCTATGGAATCTGAGATTATTGTAGAAATAGGTCTTTTTATGATCAAAATAATAATAATAATAACGAAAAAAACATAAGTGTATGTGATGGACATGGTGATCATTGAGCTAAAATTGCTCATCGTACTGGTTTTGAATAGCTCTTTTTTTCTCTGTATAACAGTGCTTTATAGTTTTCTTCTATTCCTCTCATGTACTCCGTCTTTTTGAATTATGCGTTAACATGTTGCGTTCAAATCATCCAGAGAAATCCAACTGATAGCGTTTCTAGGACACATAATCCCTTCTTCCGAAAGTCTTTGTATCATAAACCTATGGAATCTGAGATTATTGTAGAAATAGGTCTTTTTATGATCAAAATAATAATAATAATAACGAAAAAAACATAAGTGTGTGGTAGGAAAGGACAAAATTCAGCGACATTCCGGTCTTCCAACAAATTACATCGAAAAAAAAAGAACTTTGCCTACAGCTTCAGTCGCTAGCGAAATCCAGGATTCCTCCTCAATAGCCCGACATTTGTTTCACATTTGTTATGTTTCTTGAAATGATTTCTAACTGCTTTTCCCTCCTTTCTTTCTTTTTCAGTTGACATGTCTGGTGCCAGGCAACAACAGTCGCTGTTTCTCTACACCCCTACGGAACGTTCCGTTGATGCTCGGGTGTTGCAGGATGGCAGTACTCAGGCACAAGAAGGCCTCATATTTTCCTATTGCACCCTCAATTTTCAGTCTTTTTCGACGAAATAGTCTCTTCCGGTAGCTTTGTGGTATCTTCGGAAAGAGTCATATAGCCTAAAATCGATGCTAAACGGTTTTCCACTTTACACTTTCCGGCCACTTTATTGCAGGCATTTGAACGAAACGACGTACAGGATACATACCACGTGTACTGGAACACCCATGCGTGCATGCATGAATATGTACTGTATATCAGTCCGATACAGCTGAAGCAGCACCACATCTTCTGAATCATCTGCGTCTCAGGGAACAACAGAGTTGCTTTTGGTCCTCACTTAGCCTCCTTCATCTAAATTGGATGCGTCACGTATCCTTGCGACAAATCAAAATGAGAGAAACTCGTATGAGGAGTATTCATAGGAGTTAGTAGTAGTTATTAGTATTTAACAACAAAATCGAGAGAAGCAATAATGACAATGTCAACAAATACTCGATCGACTACACCTATTTTTGTGTGGCGGACGGTGAGGACTCCCTATTTTTCGCCGCCCGCGGTGTGCATTGGAAACCCTTTCAAAAATGATTTATTGTAAACTATTAAGTGTGGAGAATAACTTGTCGGCAATTATTTCCGGCACTGCATCTGTGCTGAATAACCCATCTATTAAGAAATGAAAAGTCTGGCAAATAAGCTCGTTGCGACAAAATGAACAGTGAGGAGAAGCATGCGATGGAGTCGATGCATGCGTTCCACTCGGTCCACTCATCTGTGCGTTGACATCGATGCACAGGTGTTACATATTTGTTAATATGCATACCAGTAAACACTCAAGCACTATAAAAATCTGGGTGTGTGTAGGATGTGAGTAGATAAAGAGTAATTTGTTATTATCTTAAATAGAGCATAATCGCGTTTCTTTGTAATTGTTAGGGTGAAGTGCATTATTAAAAATTATACTGGGACTGTGTAATGCCCTATGTTGTTACGGTATGGTCACAAAGAGTAAGACGTTCTGTAGGGCTAAACTAAGAAGCGGGGGTTGATGAATCCATCCACTCAGAGCTGATGTGCATAAGTATTCGTGCACTTCGTGTTCTGAAATAGAAAGAATCCAGGAGTGTACAGTTCTCTAGCGTACTTAACACTTAAATTGTAATTTTTTATCATTTACACTAGTGTATGGCTTTCGGTCTTCGCGAAACTCTTCATCAATGTATAGTTGCGGTTCGTTCGGCATTCACTGGAATGAATTTGTCTTCAGAAGTAGTGCCTTAGTAGTTTAACGATTACGGACGTAATGCTTTGACATCGATCACCATAAGCCCATCACTAGAGGTCACTGTACATTTATCACAAAATCCAATTGAATGTCGTTACAATCAGCTAGCTATGAAGCGGCCCGTCACCATTGTAAAGAGGCTTCCAATTTTCTTGGCCTAAAATTTGCACATTTCCTATTGTTTTCCGCATTGTCGTATATCTGTTCTGTACATTTCCTATTGTTTAAATAATAATATGGCCACATGACTCATTTCTAAAATAGTGCTCTGTCGAAAACATCGATGAGGACTGCGGGTCCCGCGTTTAACAACAACTCCTTGTGGAATGCGTTGTACATCCATACATTAAACGCTATTGAGCATCCCAAAAGTAACTGGATGCTCTTTTAGCCTATACAATCAATTTTGACGTGTCTTTACTCTTCTAGACAAATATGGTGTCAGTGTTCCGACCCTGGAACGATGGAGGGCTTATTTTGTCTGCGGCATGAAATCGAAGCGACGACCACGTGCACTTGCAAGTGACCCTTGTACTATTGCGCTACACACACGCGACCTGGATCTACGTAGTATAAGTAAATATGATTGCATTTTAGAAGTAACTTTAATGCCTCATTTTAATACATGATCAGAGACCACATATTGTGCGGATCTTAGCACTTCTTGCATTCGATTCGTTTCATCGAATACATTACCCATGAAAGTCTTCCGATTTTTCTGTGAGTTTGGTCATTACTTTAGGATTAGGTCTTCTACATGAATTTTGTTGTGTGCCATCCGATTAAATTCTTCCCGGAAAGCTGAGAGAGCACTTATTGGAAATTTCTGGAGTTCACCGGAGGTTACCCGCTTTTGTCGATCGAAGAGAACAAACCAGACAAATACAGTACCAATTTCTTGGTTGCCCCGCTACAGAATGGCAAAGTTGAATCGACGGAGTTTGAACAGAAGGCTCATTACTGGACGGCATCTCTACCACAGAACCACTCATACTCCACCACGTTACCTAATGAATATGTAAATTTGCTTTTAGGAACTTTCCAGGTGTACGATCATAGGATGCAGCAAAGTATATAAAATACATTCGTCCTCAAATACTGTGAAATGTGCTCAAACAAACCGATAATCAATCAGTATTCAGATTCACGAGCGTGCATTCCCTTACATCGATACTCTCACAATGACTGGCAATGACTTCGGCGATATATCAGAGGGACTTTTTACTGAAGGTTGGTCGTCCATTTCGAGCTACGGTACACACAAGGTAACAAGTACTTTCAAAATTCTACCATATTTTTTGACTTGGGAAATATGCTTATTTAGTAGACTAGTGCAGTAGCTTGAAATGTTCGAAGGTATATTTAGACTTTGCTAACTAACCTAAAATTCATTTTCTCGACCCCCTTTAGCTTTTATCACTCGTTTTCTTGGCTGCCATGAAAAGCATGTTCATCGATCAATGGAGAGTCCTTCACAACACATCCTCTGTGTTCGTGATTCATGCCGTCCCCTAGCGAAAAAGTTGACGTAGACCAAGTAAACCGTAGACTGCAAGAGCTGTTCAATTCTATCTATGGGTTTGAAATTCCATAAATATTATTCTAGGAGAACTGCATCGGAGCTTGTCACTGATGAATCTCACTGGCAACAGCATCACTAAGGTCTCATCACTAACTTTCAAGAGCACACCAGCCGTACAATTCCTTTACCTCAACAATAATAACATAAAACAAGCTGGACGATATCCATTTGAGCCCATGAAAAGGTAAAATAGGTTATTTAACGTAAAACTTACAAGCAGTGAAACGTCTTTATGAAATATAGCTACCATCTCCTAAGCTCTATTTGACGAGAAGATGGAACCTTAAATTACAGCTTCCTATGCGTCGTACCTCTACTAGACGTGTACAGAAATTTTAAATTTAGCAAAATTTAGCTTGATTCTAGTGGAATCAATCAGGTTTCCCTTTTACTTGGGGGATTTTTGTAGATCTTCCGATGAATCAGGGTTATATCCGCCATTATCACTGAGGGCACCGAGGACAACTTTTTGAGTGGTCTAATCAAAGCGAGTTCAGATTGCGATTGCTGGACATGACTGCTGCACTAGGACGACGACCGGCCGAGTCGAAAGCGGATTTAATCTCGGTACTTTTTGAGACCGATATGAGAGGCCTTGTAGAACTTGCCGAGCTGAAACTCGGCAAGAATCACATTGAAAAGCTCCACAAGGACACGTTCTGTAAGGTAATCACTTGAGTATTCTAGAAACTTCTGAAACAAAAAAAAGGATAAGGTTGCAAGACTCTTGCAATCACGACTACTTCGTTAATGTGACAGAAATTGTAGGCTGAGCTTATTAAGCGTAATCCCGAGACACTCTTACTTCATTCAAAAATATCCAGTGAGATTACGTTTCCTTACCAACCATTAAAAAACGCCGACTATAGGCCAGAAATTATGAATTTTTTTTTGACGACTTGTGTGCTTAATTCTATGAATGCTCTTTTAGAGGACATTTGTTCGATCCTTGTTGCTGGTTGCTCATTTATATGAAAGTTAGAAAAGTGATGACAGCCATTTTAAACAATTTTTAATCTCTCTTGAGGACGCTTCTAGCGCGATTAGATCTGCCCGCAGCAAGCACGTGGTCATTCGTTCGATTCCGCACCTTGGGCTTACCAAGCCTTCCATTCCTCTGGGATTGGCAAATTTGTACCAGACTTGTCTGGATAGTAGTAACACTGACTCGATACATGTCTGGGAAATTGCATATCATTAGGCAAATATTCATTTAATCACCTCTACGTTGCATTGTTAGGTGAAATGTATTGCGCTTCCTGGAGAACTGATCGACACCGAACGCGTTGTCTGTTATCGTGGCTTGAATTGTAACTTTCAAAACTTCCAAAAACAAGCAATTTACAACGAGTCGAAAACACGTCTTCATCTCATGCCTTTTCTTGAAGGAAGGAAAAATCAGTGGAAAAAAAATTTGCATGGTTTTGTAAAAAATTATCTAGAAAGAGTAGTTTTCAGTTAGTGCTTAAAGGTTAGATCACGATCATTTTTGTGTGCGTTGCCTTAAAGGCAGCAAAAATGTGATAGCCTAATGATTAATTCAGGAGGTTAGCGTGAAATTTAAAACTACCTCCTACTAGTTTTTAATTCTTCGATGATATCTGTTCCTCGTATGTCTGCACGTCATCGTTCCGTTCTTAAGGCGTCATGCGTTCTGATTCTCTGCAAACCTGCAAGTGGTCCCACTATTTAAAAATACTGTTGTAATTTTTAGAGTTAATTTGCTGGTCTGAATGCCTCAAATATAATTGACAGTGGGTTTGTAATGAACTGGGCAAAAAGAATGCCTCCAGCAAGTGAATGCAAATTTCAGGACATGGTTTCAGGTGCTCGGACTGCGTAGGCTGGACCTTTCCGAAAACAACCTCACTTCATTTAGTGTGGCCAGGAACTGCCTGCAATCACTCGAAGCCCTCGATCTCAGTAGAAACAGCTTCACCACTGTAAGCCATATGGAGCTTTTTGATAGTGTGTTATAAATCAGCATCATCAGAAAACGCAGAGCCGAGCATTACTGAGGGAATTACAGCGTTTTTTTTTCTTCCTAAATCCGTGTTAGTGGCCGAAATCCTTTTCCACGGCTCCAGTGGAAACATCCATTCAGAAAAATTTTCCAAAAAATTGAAAGTGTTGATGAAAAAGTAGAAATGTGCAAAATTTACCGTTTCAACGATGACTATTAAGTAGGCGCGAAGTCAGCGATCTTAATCCTTCATCCATCCTTCGGTTTAGGTTTATCATCTGGGATCGGTCTCATTTTAAGGCATGGTTAAAGGTGATCAGCTATTTCTGTTGTATCAAGCCAGCCGTGTCATCATTACAAATTAGAACACTTTCCTATCAGTGCTGATGACACATCTGTTTGAATTTACTAAAAAAAAAAGCTCTATTCTATGCTGTACAGCTATATTCAATGCAAATTGATTACACTTACGATTCGCAATATCCATAAAAGCTTTAGAGCTTTTAATGTGTTATAAATTGTTCACCGAAATAACTGTATTTTTATTGAGAAGATTGATCTGGTGTGTTGCAGTTACATGTTGTCTGCAGCAGAAGTAAGTGAACAGATAAACTCTGGAATGGCAAGGCTTTCTCGTGATAACTTGCATGCCTAAGAGTAGGAGGTTTTAACCACAGGGATGCTGAGATATAAGCAAAACTTGGAACCTCAGCTGAGCTTCGAATCCGCATTTGCCCGTAACGGTGTCTCTTGTGGTATACGCCACAGCAACAGAGGCCACTACTTTGCCTTTCTCTTAGACGGTTTTCCACTGTCATTACCCAGCCATGTAAAAAGAACATACAATACATAAAAGTTAAACAATATGACGTTTCAGTTTTCAAAAACACTATGGGATTCTCTGGAATCGCTTAGCACACTAGACATCTCCAGTAATCCACTACATTGTGACTGTGCGCTACAACCGTTCGTGACGCTGGCAAAGCAGGAGAAGTACAGTTTTGTTAATCAAGTGTGTTTAAATGAGGCTCTGTGTTTTACGACTCGTTTTCATTCCGTTTTTGATCTTCCATTTTTTTCGGACTCTGACGATGATTTCCATTGCGAAACACTTACAGGGCAAGACATTCTGCGCATCGCCATCAAACCGAGTCGGAAAGAACCTATTCGAACTAAAGGAGGATTTGTGCCAAACGAGCAGCTGGGGTTTAGGCACCGTTATTCTCCTACTTGTTATCTCTACTGCTTGTAAGCATTATTTCGATGTTCTCACTTTTAAAGGTTTCTGAAATGCAGACTTCTACTAACACGTCTTTTGTATAGAAAATTTCTATTTTTAATATTTTTGAATTTTTGAAATCAAGAAAACAATGAGAGAAGAATAGCAAACTCTTCTGAATAGTTACTAGCGATCAGTTGTCGACGAGAATGATATATTTTATACCTACAGTATACAAATTTTCTATTGTGTACTCTCATTTTCGTTACTATGCAAGTAGTTTTTTTTTATTTTTTTATTTTTGAGAGGGAGGAGTAGCACAGTGATTAGCGATGCCGTCGATCAGGAAACAAAGGCGCTGATTCATTCGACCTTTTCCCACAATGCTTTCCCCCAATCCACGTCATAGCCAGGATATCTCAAGACCGAAGAGAATCGTCTCGACGAGCACTCCCCAAAATTCACACCGACGACGAGATCTTCAGGCAGCGGCCGAAACAACAGCTGAAATGTCCGGAGATCTTAGCTGAAGACGAATACGGGAAAAACAGATCGAATCCAAGAAATCGTGGAATCCACACAGGAGATGTGATGCCGGGTCATGCAAAGTAGAAAATAGATTATTTTTACACTTTATTGTAGTCACGTTTGCATGTTATTTTTATTATTTTTTATTATTTTGTTTCTTAGTTTATTGCTCAAATTCATAAGTATCATTTATAAATTAGTTCTTAACAGTATTGAGCGGTAACAAGTACCGCATCGCATCGCAGGCGCGTGCACAATCATGTGGGCGGTACCGATAACAAATCGCGGCACGGTCATTCGTCGTCTGATATTACGTCCTACGCTCTGATTGTTTATTCCAAATTATATTTCATATACTGCTTATCAGCTTATTAATTTTTTTCTCGGTTTCCAATATTCTAATGCAGCCTTTAGGTCTTTTCGCTTATCGTCACTACCGTAGCCGTACGCCAAAAGGATCAGGGTTCCAGTTCGGATATAGTGGATTGGACTGTGAAGATGATGCTGTTCGACCGGAATTTGTCTAATCTAGCTCATCAATGTCCCTGTCTAAAGCATGTTTGTAGAGTTAACCTAGGGTATTTTTTTTGAAATTTGTTGCATAAAATTCTCTTTCAGTTTTCTCATAGTTTTAAGTAGCCTTTTAAAGATTTCCGTTATTCAGCATTTCTGCTTTCTGGATCGTTTTAGTGCTTCCGAACTGCTTATTTTGTTTTTCGTGGTTTTCATCGTACTGAAGATGAGCTAGATGGGTTTGATGATCATTTTGTCGAAGAGTTCCTCATAAGTAGGTCTGAAATCGTGCTCACTCGGCTTTCTCGTAACCAGATGTATTGAGTTGTAAATATTTCTTACATACATTATTTTTGTTCTGAAAAATTATTACACTACCTTTGCCTCTGCATTTCCCTCTTCTCCGGAGTAGTTTTTATGACAACAAGAAACAGTCACGTACAGTCCATATCCACGCATTTTTGCACAGTTACTGAATTTACAGTATCTGTTGATCTGTGCTATTTGGTGCTTTTTAGCGACAAAAGTCACACTATGGATGTTTGCTCGTAATTTATTCAAGCAATTCCATGCTGTTCTACAAATTAGCAAGCTGGTTTCCGGATCCGAAGGTGCCACCACAATTGTGGGTGCGGGCCTGTTCTATCGTTATTGCTTACTTCATATCAACTTTCTAATAGTTTTCTGTTTCGTGCTGTTTTTGCAGATGTTTTCTAAATAGAACAGCTGGTTAAAATTCCTTAATGTCATTGTTGGCACCTATATCAGTACTGGTATTGTTGTTATCATGATTAGTTGGAAAACAACTATATAGAATAGCATCAAAAGTCGAAAGAAATGGGAAAGATTATCCCAAATCGATGGATAGCGCACTTTTACTGAAAAACACTAGAAACTAAATTGCCCTATTTCGTTAGGCATCGTAGAGCTGTTTTAATGAATATCTGGCCCATACCGTGACTTGTGGTGGCGTACCGATGTGTTAAGTCATTGCTGCTATCCTCCCAGATAATCCTAGTATCAATTTACTGAGCTCGGAAGGATGGAGCCATGGTGATCTTCGGGTGAATTGTGTTAGACGAGAATTCCCTTTATACAAAAAGCGAGAAGTTCTTGGAGTTACTGTAATAAAAGAAACGCGTAAAGCTAGAATTATGGAGCTTTATAACTTCGATACAATCACTGGTTAGTCCGACTACAAGGTCGTTGCGGAAGGCTATCTAACATCCATAGCATGGCACTCACATCTATGGCACTCACATCGTCTATTTTCTCTTGTTTTCGTGAGCCATGACGACTAGAACAAAAAAAAACTCGAACTTACTGCATTCACGAGTCGTTACCGGCAACCCCTGAGAATCCGTTGAATCAATTTTTTTTTTTTTACCATTAACGACCTGCTCACTGCAACACATATTTCTGAGATTTTTGAAATCTAGGATTTCTAGTTGAAATCTGGTTTTGTCCCACCTTTCCTTAACCCGTCTTAGCCATCTGTAGGCGCAGCAAATTGGTTTTGTGATTAGAAACGTTGATTTTAAGACGCAGTGATGGAACACATATTTCTCTGAAGAAATTTCTGGATTACTTCTTCTACCTAAAAATTATATAAAAATCCGTATTCAGTATCAGGTAATTTTATCTTTCTCGAAAACCTGTCGGACTTGACCAGTCCCGATAAGATGCCTCACTCTACCCCACTTGGTGACCCCTAGTTTTACGTGTAGTTTAGATTTCGTCCTAGTCGAATAATTATACCCTATTGAAAGGCCTCTTAGACAAAGAGAGACAACTAATTCGTTTTCGGATCCTGCTCGTTTAGGTCTAACGCTGCTCGACATTGTGGTCGCGATGCTTGTCACACTACAGCATGCTTCACTAGCCTGAAGTGTTATGAGATTGTGAAGCCAACTGGATGAGCATTGATGTCGCTGTCTGATTTCTTTCATTGTCCTCGTAATTGTTGTCGTCGACTGCTGATGTTTCTGTGGTTGCAATCCATCCTATTCGTAATCTTCGTCGGCAATCATTATTATTCATCCATCCCATCTCCCTTGAACCAAAGACATTCTTCATACTTTATGTGAATCCATGCCGAGTTTTCTAGTCATCATATTGTCTCTGATCAGGTACGTCTTTTGTTTTCACTCTTTCGAAACTCTAGAACGTCCTCTTTTTCAATCATAGGCATACTTCAGTGAACTTCTTCCGATTATTGATTATCAGATTAAATTTTTTGTATTTGTTCATAACCTACATGGAAGAATCACTGGCGAACTGAACTCCGATATATTTGCCGACATTTTGCCATAAAATCAGCCTTAAAACTTCACAGAACAGTTAATTTATAAATTTAACGGTTGTCTCTTATTTATTGTGTTGTATAGTTTGTTTTCTTCAATGTTCACCAACCGAGGCAACCTCTCACCTTTAACCGGTTTCCTCATATAATGTTCCTCTATGAGAACCACATCTACATAGTGGATTCTGACCGTTGTAGATGGTTTACTGGTATGTACCGTGTGAAACCTCAGCGTGAAAAAAAGAGCAGCAGTGTAGAATCGTCGCTGTATCTCCCAATTTTTCACTTGCACCTTATTTTCCTCAGCTGGAATATTGTGGGTTGCAGGTCTACCATTTCGGCTTGAAATACAATGGATGACCAGTAATCCCTATCAGAATGTTTGTTTGAGTGATTAGCTTCCTTTCGCATAACACATAGCCGTTACCAAGAATATTCCTGTACAGCTTCCAACTGAATATTGTTAACAGCTCGCCAGATGTTTCAAGCTAGTGCCGGCGACTTTATCGGGTAGAACATCGCCGAAACTATTCGCTTCGTGTCCATCTATTGTTTGAGTTCGAATTTGCTTTATAGGATTACCGCGAACATATTCAACACGACGAATAATGCATATAGTCCGTTCAGTCCCTTCCGACCGTTCAGCTATAGTCGAGTCAAGCTGTTCCTCTTTCACCACTTACCAGTGTCGTACGTCGGTTTCCTTAGGTGTCAGTAGTACAAGCTTATCAAACTCAATTATTGGGATCACCTGCATGTTCACCAGCAGGAACTTCTCATTCCATGGCCTTATAAGAAATGAATAAAAACAGTCAAAAATATTCCAGTTTGGCACTGTTGTATATCCTAGTCAAATTCCACTTTCAATAATTGAGCTTAGCCTTATTTTCTATTATACGGTGTCATCTAGCATCCACAGAGCACCTACGAAGAAAATTTCACTTGTTGAAATTATTCCTGGTTGTAACCTAAGTATTTTTAATAGTTTGAGAACGTTTGTTTCTAAGCTTTGGGTCTGATTACTTCTACGTGGATCGTCTATGTGTGATTCATCACACTATTTTTTATTCTAGCCAATGGAAAGACGACCAACAATAGGAGAACTAATCCCTAACCACGTTTTTTCTTTTAGCTCCGGTTCCATTTTCTTTGCTTTTCACTAAGCAACCAATGCTATTGGATTCCAGAAGTTCACGATTGAAGTGACAGACATTTTTTCTGAATCGATACAAGTAGAACCTCCACATTTTGCACTGGGTGTTATCACTGGTGCGTCACTTCATATCACCGGTCCGAGTTTGATGTTTGCCGTGTTTGATAGATCGATGAATAACGAGAAGTAGTAGCCCCTATAATATTCACGTTTTGCTTAGATTTTCACAGCATTGCTTTTAAGAGTTCCTCTTGAAGGGACCGTACGTGTTGGCCGTCTTTGTTTCCAAACTATACTCAAGAAACGGTACATTTTTCTTTCTCATGTTGAAAGCCGACATTCCACTATTGGATCCGGTTCAGCATCCTTTTTCACGGACAACGAAACTAAAGCGATATGCGTAACACAGATTCCAATGACACGGCGATGCGACACCAATGAAAAACCGTTACAACGACGTTTCCTTCCTAATCCATTCTGTGCCTCCACCGGTGGTCAGTGCGCATAAGTGCGAGTTTACGATACAATATCTACTTTACTAATTCAAATGTACATTTATAGTTGTTTGATTGGTGTGATTGAACAGTCACCGATCACAGCTGGGTCACACTTTCTTGTATTTTCGCTAACTTGTCATTGGAAGTGCTTACTTCGCTCTCGTTTCATAGGTTTTCCCATTACAAAGGCATGTTCAACGGTCACCACATACGACATGACGATGCTTCACTTTTCGTCATTCCTAGTATGCTCCACTCTTATTGGTTGTTTTCTGGACCCTGTTGCAACTTCGGTTTCCTTCCCGTAGACGGTGAATCTCCTGCTCCGTCCCACAATGGCTAATGTTTTCCGATCCATCGACCCCAGCTGCTCCTTCACCCGCCGTCACTCTAGCCCGACGAGGCGACCGCTTCCATTGCCATTCATCTGAATATTTGCGTTGAGAATTTAAGCACAAAAACACTGCATTCAAGCCTGCCTATTCACTTGTTCATGAAATTATGTTTACACAGTTATAAACAGCGAATTATTATAGCATTAGATTCCATTAGCCATGTTTTATCTCGATTTTTAACATTTTAGTTATGTAATATTTGATTCCATGAGACTTTTGTCACCTATTATTTTGAGGAATGTAATTTCCTCAAAAGAAGGATGTAAGCAATTTGTGCTGACATGAAGTAGGCACCTACTAGAATCGTTGAGTATTCCCTTATTTGAACTGTAGAAGTTTAGAGCTTTAAATACCAAGTAAGGGCCGACTAGTGCACTGGTATTGATGTTGACCATCACGAGCACGACGCTTGTTTCAACTCCGCCCGTGGATCACTAAGTCTCTCATCGTTTTATAGTAGAGAAATTGGTGCCAAACTTGTCTGGGAAGGATGCATTCTGTGCAATCCAAACAGGAGCGACTCGGCCTGGCTCTCTCTCTCTACTCCAGGGGGAGTCGACTCGACCATCATTCAACGACATTCATGACGAAGGGAAAATCCTCGACGAGCCGAATCACACATAAAAAGTTCGAACATCTCCGTGGATGACGGATGCGAGGAAATCAATCGAATGTGGGTAGTGCTTGGATTAGCACAGTAGGTGTCAATTACGGATCTTATAGAAAAAATCGACTTTCTTGAAGAGTCTAAACAGAAATTTTGTCTTAGTGGACAGGGCCGGCGTTTTTCAAAGGGTTGCCTCTGGAAACCGTGCACTAAGTTCCGCATGAGGGAAAGCTAGCATACCTCGACTATACGCACAAGATGTTTAGGGAGGAGAAAGGGTCCTGATATAGGGAATAGTTGGGCATTTGTGGATCGTTGACAATGCTCTATGACTACATCACCGCGGTATCGATCATGATATCGATCGATTAGCGAGGCTATGACGAGTTGTTGGTGAGGAGTGGGAGTGTGGAGCGGACGTCGTCTTTCGTCGTTCGCTGTTAACGCGCTGGATCTCTTGAGGAGAGCGGCTCGGTTATTGTGTTGACCTTAGTCATGCGCAGTGCCGTCACCGCCGTCGTTCGACTGTTCCAATAGCCGACCTCGATGAACGACGTGCTCTGATCTTTCGATTGATTACGTTGCTATGGAGATCCAGCTGTCCCACTACATGAAAACGTCAACCTTTTCTGGAATTCCGTTTTTCAAAGTGTAGATCACCAATTTTTTCATGATATCCTGGTTTCGAATCGTCGAAATGTTGTGCTCTCTTCTGTTATCGTTTCGAATGGGATTAATGAAAACAGAAACCTGCTGGGCTGAATAGCACTTCGCTTTAATAAAGTTGATGAAAGCGAAAGCCTCTTATCCCAAACTGGGCTAGTTTGCACTGCGTAATTTAAGCCCCTTTCTGATTCGTAAACAGTCGTACCGAGAGGGACGGCAAACACACGATGACAATCATTTTCAAAGCTCTTCGTTTTCTGACATACTTACAAAGATATTGTTACTGCTTCTCCTTTAAGAAATTCTTTAGCATTTCCAGTAGTGAGTCTCAAGGTTTTCATGCTCCAAAGACCTGCTCAGATTGTTCGCATTACAACCGACTTTCATAAATTGCCATTTTTTCAGTTTCTACGCTGTTAACGCTCTTAAGAGTTGGCTCTGTTGCTATTACCCATCGGGCACATTTCTACCCGTATAATTGCCGTTCGCGTTTTATGCATATTGATTTACCTTTTAATATTATGTCTTAGTGAGTCTCAACGTGCCACATTATTTCGTCACATACGGTTACAACGGAATGGTAGGAGGCTCCAGGCTGTCGCACATTTAATCATCAGAAAAGGAGATAAGTGTTGGTCGAACGTCATTCCACCACAAACTTTGTCTTACTTTCACTGTTGAATTGAATTCAAAATGTATCTAAGCCGAACGTAAATCTCAAAAAATCTACTGCGACTGGCGACTGCTAATAAAATTGAGCTAGTTTTGGGTTTAGTCTAAATGTGCTTTAAAGTGATTCCCTTCTCATAAGCAATGCAGTAGACGATCATATATCCCGGGAAATTCTGGAATTTATGATCAACCAGATCTGGTCGTTTATGCATTGTTGAATTATTTGGTCCACCCCATCTGAATCCCCTTACTTTGCACTATTGTTGATCTGTACTCTGGTCGAATAACCGCAGAGACTATATTGGAAATCTCACCCCTTGTGGACTTAAACAGCAGATCATGGTTGGAAAATGACAAAGGACGCATGTCAGAGAGCTGTCCAGACGATTATAAAGCCAATTCTTGCCAGAATACCATGATTTTCCTTATCAAATTTAGGAGTAGGTGTGGTTCCTTCCGGACAACTGTCGAAACTATTGAGAGGCATCACAGAAGCGATCCGTTGACCGGCGAGAATCATAAAGGATGGACGTTCAGCCATCAATTTATGGTTGTATCGGTATCGATCGTAGTTGGTATGTTGGAACAAAGAGGTCGCACGCAACAACACTCGCTTACGCAGGGGAGGTCTGTTTTGAGGATAGCCGCCAGCGACAAGCAGCCGGCACAGGTCCATGCCGCGCCATTCGACTGACCGACGACCGTCAGTCCGCCTCGGAGGCTCACCTTGACTCGAGCTAACTCATGTTCGAATCAGTGCTACGTGACCTATTGGCACGGACTCTTCTCAGCCCGTCATTTTATTATGACTCTGGTCATATATGTGCTAGCAAATATCTCTTAAGCATCAATATTCAGTTCTGCACTTCTTTCAGCAGTTTTCAAGTGCAATGTGCAGCCACAACATTTAGCCATGACCTTTCTTTCTTTTCCTGTTACTTAAATCTAACCTTACCAGCTTTCTCAAAATCAGCCATTTTTCTAACCGACCAAATCATGGGAATTTCCCGTTTCATGGTGACCGTAGGTCTCAAGAAATGTTGTAATTAGCTTTTCGCAAGTTTTTCGTCCCGGAAAAAGAAAGTCGGTCTTTGAGGCTGTTTGATGACAAAAAGAAAAAAGCTGATATCAGTGGATTGAAATGATTGTGCGTAAGAGGAGAAAGTGCTCCGTTTTGAACGATCCCATAGAAATACAGCATGCGTTCGACTTCGTTAAGCATCGCAGAGGTGATTGAATACATGTTTGTCTAACAAGTGTACAGCTTAGTGTTTTGAATCATCCCAGAAAGTCTGGTACCAATTAGCCGACCCTGAAAGGTTAGTTTGCTTGGTATGCGCTGTTCTTGATCGAACCAGCTACGACATGTGAATTGCAGGGCACTTTAATTACTACACTGCACACAACGGTATCTATGGATTGCAATCGTTAATTACAATCCACCAATGTCGGATTACCTTAAACGAATAGCTTACTTTACTGTGGGGTAACATTATTTAAACGTTGAACGGGCAAGAAACCAAGCCATGACTCACGTAGTGTGGGCAGGGGTGAACGCCTCCAGAGAGTCGAACATTCTTTTTATGACTAGTCGTTATTGTATCAACACGATGACTGTTTCGATTGATAATATGGTATGATAAAGGGACTTATGGTAGGAAGTCGAGAGTATCTGAGCTGAACCGAACGAGTGCCGGTGGCCTTTTCGAGTGCCCTTATAATACGTGTAATCGCTGTCCACCACCGCGCACTCAATGTCATCCGTCCGTCTGTCGGTGTCCATCTTTTGATCAGATCGGTTCACGTAGAGAAACAGGATTATGGCTCCTCTAGTTAACCTTCCACATTAAATCGGCTTCCAAGACTATCGCTGGCACTGCGGTGTCATAGTAGTCTAGGATTCAGAGCACTAAGAAACAGCCCGATTTTGTTTACTAACCTTACTTACTTACTTGATACTTGAATGGCCCGTTATCACTAGTTGTGCGGGCCCCAGCATAATCACCATTTTTCGGAAATTTGCGGGTTATGCCATTGTGGTTCCCTGGAAACCCGAGGACAGCCTAGCTAAAGTCTGTTCCAGGTCGTCACCACGACAGGCAGTCGCAGCCCCTGTGGATCAGAGGGAGATTTGCCACCATGCGACTTTGATACCAGGACGGTGGTGAATCCTGGTATTGGTTTACTGTTAGCTAGGCTTTCTGATGGAAATCTTACTTTAATGCAAAAGGTGAAATGTGGAAGGGTCTAATTGCAGGTTCGGACCGAACACAGATGTAGTTTGCCAGCTGGTATATAGAGTTATAACTCAAAAATCATGAATTTAAAGGCAATGCGTCGTCCTCTAAGCTGGTATCCTGGGATAAGAAGAACTCTGTACGGGGAGTGTTCCTCAAAACTAGTGGTGCTGGTTCATGTTCACCACACGAGTAATTCCTCTCTTCGTTTTAATTTCTGCTTTTTGCTATTCCGTCGGTTTCACGGCTGGCTTTTTCTCCCGTCGACTGGCTCTTCGACGGCGAGTGCTGCGTTTCATGATATGCAAATACTCGCCTTTGTCGGGCGGCAATTTAACAGGCCACGAATTTATTCTGATGACAAGGCCGACGTCCCATTCTAGCTGACAGCTCAACTGCACTCGGATGATTTCCTGTTCAATATGCAATGTCTCATTTGTTGATTTGCATGATTCCTATCGAAAAAGTTCTTGGATTGGTCCTCAAAATGTTGAGACACTCGGATTTGCATCAATTGAAGGATTTCCTAACCCGTAGATATATTGAGCTATGTGCTCTTTTGCGATAGCAACTAGAAGTTTTTCAATGATGACAAGGTTTGAACCAAAACTCCTCGATACACCTCGTCCGTGGCCGTTGTCCAAAACCGACGAGGTCTAGGCATCAGCGATCGATTAGTACTTTTTTCACGTCGGTCGCCTTGACTCGAATGATTATATCGAAAAAGTTCTTGGATTGGTCCTCAAAATGTTGAGACACTCGGATTTGCATCAATTGAAGGATTTCCTAACCCGTAGATATATTGAGCTATGTGCTCTTTTGCGATAGCAACTAGAAGTTTTTCAATGATGACAAGGTTTGAACCAAAACTCCTCGATACACCTCGTCCGTGGCCGTTGTCCAAAACCGACGAGGTCTAGGCATCAGCGATCGATTAGTACTTTTTTCACGTCGGTCCACTTGACTCGAATGATTAGCCATCAGGGAACGACGATGGCTGCACAAAAAGCGGTCACTGGAGAAGATAGAGACATACACTTACTTGAATGCTTTAACTTACGAGAAACACGTTTATGTCAAAAGAATAGAGGGGGAAATTCGCATCTCTTTTGAAAAGACGAAAATTTCCCCGTCAGCACGACCACTACTCCAGCAACGAGCAACGTTGTACTAGTTCCTTAAGCGCTCTTATCTCCATTCTGACTCATTTTCATCTGACTAGGGTCTCTTATTTGTCTTCAGTTATCTCAGTTGTTTTAAATACAAACAGACTTCTTCATCAGTTAAGCTCAGCTGCTTTACGACTTCAATGGTGAAGATGACCCTCACTGGAAATTGGCGCAACTGACGGGCCATCAGAAACTAACGGACCAAATGTGGCAGGGAAGTTAAGCTCACCTACCTACTACACCTAGAAACGAACCATAGCCGCATCATTCGACAAAATCAGCGACTACTTTACTTACTTCTACCACTGGAGCATTACGTGTTAGGTTTGGGCTCATAGATTTGACCTCGGTCGGGATCGCCGACCCGAAAATGCGCAAGCTCCACTCGTTGACTTTTTTCTCTACCTGTGCAACATTTTGAAAATGATTAATGGGCGTTGTTCGGATGGCTTTGTTTAGAAGTTAATTTTCATACCATATGCTTTATTACTTATTTGTTCAAGCTGATTTCCGTTTAACCATACCCATCTAAGGCATGAGATTTCGAGGATCTCTTGCGTCTATCCAGGGAATTTTCTGCTTTCATAGTTGGTCCGGAAATCTCTAATCACTGGCAGCGCCGCTGAGAATCAGCACTGTTGCCCTTCTATTTTTATTTCTGTTTCGTCGTTTGATGTCCATCTAACATTTCGGCGTCCAAGTCGACGCTCTTGCAATATGACCGAGTTTCCCACTTTCTTTCATCCCTAGGCGTCGTCATCTTCCGAATTAGGGTCTTTTAGGGTCTTCTATGAATTCGTCGTAATTCATCCTTAAGTATTTTCAAGTTTTATATTCTACGTATTCCTTGAATGTCCTTTTTGGACTTTTCGATTTCATTCCCACGATCGACTTTCTGTTGATCTCTGCATTGATCGAAAAATTCACCGTTCTCTTGCTGAGTGAACACGACGTTATTAATTTAGTCTTGATTTATAGAAAGCTGACGTCTCGACGGATTTTGCCTTTCTCAGACCCTGGAAAGGTCAAGTTGATTGCAATCTACCCAGCCAAAAATGTTCCTAACCAAACGGAGAAAGCTCAAGAAGTCATTTTTTGTTCAGTTCGATTGAAATCTTGGTCTAGCACTTTATCTGCTTGGTTGTGGAGATGATTGGCTGGGTAGATTACAGTCCACTTGACCTTTCCAGACTCTTAGCAGGGCGAAATTCTACGGAACGTCAGCTTCTTCACAAATAAAGGATAAATTAACAACCCCATCTTGGCTCATCGAGAGAATAGTGCATCTTTCAATCTAAATTTTGTTAAGGATAAGTACTTTCTTTCTTACTTCATAGCATATAATTCCAACTGATTTAGCACATTCTCCAATCTGTGTGGTATGTCTTTGTCCTATGCTTTAACATTCTGATCCTTCTTTAAGAACTTAAGGTCATTCTGATAGCGAAGTTATGAGTTCGTTTTTTCTCTAAGCGAACAACGATTGTTCATCTTTGAAGTTTTTCTCACTCGTGTTTCTCTTGCCTCTTTCTCTTCTCTTCTCTTTCGTCCGTAACGTTTGTAAATGTCCTGATGTTGGAGAGTTGTGTTCAGTACGAATTTCAGATTCCTTTAGAAGCTTCGGAACTGCATAGCGGACTTGTCTCGCACTCTACGTGCCACTTAGCGTAGGCCCGCCATGTCGAAGAAAGCTGTGAGTTTGCTTTACTACTTTCTTTTAGAACATTTTTCATATTGTAATGGCTTCCTATTTGCTGCCCATTCTTTTTTTTGTTTCATGGCAGGGGATGTTGTGAAATACAACCGTAATGTGCTGAGATATTTTTTGCAAAACTCCGGAACGCAGCTGTCTGTGGCGGGGATCGAACCTCCACTTTATTGCTGTCTATACCTGCAGAATTCCCACAACGTGTCGTCGTCTCGTTAATCTGCAATTGTTGTAATCAATGAATGTTTTGTATTCAATGGCCATTGTAATGTCTGAGCGTCGGAGACATTCGTTCTCTTTCGCCACCCTTCTGAGGGGGCCGGCGATTCCATTCGTTGCTTTTCCACGACGTAGAGGGCGGAGCTGCTGACTGAATGGATGCTGCTTGCATTCTTCTGCCCGTTCACGTCTATGGCGCCCGCTCCCGATGTAGGTTCGCTTCAAAATTAAGCTTCAGTCTATTGCTTTTTGTCTTTCTTTGATGTTCCCTCCTTCTTTGTCCGAGCTAATGAAAGAACTAGAAACTCGCTTAGCTAGACTCTTTCTGGTTTTTTGTCTTCTATTTGTATTTCTAGTCCCTTTTTTTTCATATACTTATCCAATGTGGAGAACAAATTATGATACTTGGTACCGTCGGGCTATGTTTTAGATCAATGTTCGCGTCACTACTATGGACGCCGAACTGGAGTTCGCAATCCAGTCGAACACTACTGGCAAGCAACTCTTCGATCAGGTTTCGTTTCGATCTTGCATTTTCCTATTAGTCTGAATTTCATTTCTATTTTACTTATGGCTGCTTTTTAGCGTCTTTGTTGCATAGTTCTTATTTCAGGTCGTAAAAACTATCGGTCTTCGTGAGATTTGGTATTTTGGTCTTCAGTACACTGACACTAAAGGTAGAAGAATTTGAATTTAATTTTTAAAACACGAATCTGCTCAATTTCTTAACTTCGTGAGAAGGGACTTACGAAGTCGAGCGAAGCGAAGCTGCACAGAACTACTGCATACTTTGCAATTGTATCATTGAGCAACCAAGATTTCTGCTGCTTTGTGTGTTTTCATAATTTGGTTTGGTGGTACTTCAATCGTGGCTAAGCAGCAAACATTTTTAAGGATTTCTAACATGGTTGAAGTTGAACAAGAAGGTGTTATCACAAGATGTGAAGAAAGATGGCACGCTTATGTTCAAGTTTCGGGCCAAATTTTATCCAGAAGATGTCGGAGAAGAAATCATCCAGGATGTCACCATGGTGGGCAACCCAACATTTCATGTTACTGATTAGAAATTGTTTCAACTGCGTTTCGTTTTGCTGTGATCCTGCAAGCTTTCTTTCAAGTGGTTTCATATGCTTACTGTGATCATTCACCCAGTGGTAACATCAATCTTTTTGGTTCAAATGTCGCATTGTTGAATACATTGTCGGCCATCCTAGTTCAGACATGATCCGCTTATGTACGGTCGATCGTTGCACTACGAATCGATACTTTCCGATTAGTTGCATGGTAGGAAGGTGCAACTTCAGAAGCTCAGAGTAAACTTGCTTCTTGAAGAAAACGTCTATAATATCTAGCCAAATTTTTTGTTATCAAAGGTTTACCATCTTGTAGCCCAAGACTGACAATTTATGCAAGCATCTATCTTTCTCCGCCTTCATTCCTATGTGATAGTGATTTTACACTACTTGGATGTACGTAGTTCGTTATCTGGACGCTGATAGGGGAAACATCTTAGATAAACCAAGGATCATTCAAAGACCGTCGATTTTGTTATCATCCCCTAGCGCTTTTATGGAAGCTGATGATGTGACAGCGGAGGCTTAGATTAGGCGTGTTGATTTTCTATGAGTAGAGAATGGTCCAGTTATGCATATTTTTAATAGATTTTATATATTTTCGTTAAGAAATTGGATAGTTTCGCTTTTGCGGTGTTGTTTGCTAGCATGAGTAATCAGGAAAGAATTTGTCTTGGGAGCGTCACTGAAGACGTTCTACGACTTTCACTTTATTGATCTTATCGATTTCTTAGTTTTTAAGACTGGAATATTTTCCTGAGATCGCAGCAGCATTAAATATCAAATCCTGCAATGGAATAGGATTATAGGTGGATGTATTAACTAAGAAGTTGGGGAGAAAATATGAAAATAAGGTTTGGTAAATGTTAGGGGAAAGGACATCATGAACAAGAAGCCGTTTTCCGCAGAGTTGAACTGTTTGTTATACTCTGTAGGCCCTGGAGTTGTTGAGAGTACAACATCATCGTCAAGCAGTTATGTGATTATTCCAAAGACCTTTTTGATGACGGTTGTTCAGCGTCTCTTTTATCTTCAAGTCAAAGATGCGATCCTATCGGACGAGGTGTATTGCTCACCAGAAACTTCTGTGTTACTCGCTTCTTTTGCAATGCAGGCTAAGTACGGCGACTATCAGCCAGAAACGCACAAGCCAGGTTGCCTAACGGCGGATAGGTTAGTCACTTCACTTATCTGTTTAAAACTACAGCTTCGTTTGTAGTTACTCTGGGGCTGTTTTTCAGGTTTTTCTAAGAATGTTTGAGCTTTAACACATTGACATCTTGGTGTGACTTTGTTTGTAAGTCAGCAAGTTTATAGACTCTTACCACAACGAGTAGCTGGTCAGTTCAAAATGAGTTCTGATGAATGGGAGAAGCGAATCATGACATGGTGGGCAGATCACAAAGGTACTAGTCGTGAGCAAGCAATGGCCGAATACCTTAAGCTAGCTCAAGACCTTGAAATGTATGGTGTCAATGTAAGTGCTCTTCATCATTGTTTAAGTTAAACAATTTTTGGTTTTACTTCGAGAAGAATCTGTGTGTAACTTTCTCTTTTTAGTACTTCGAGATCCGCAATAAGAAAGGGACTGAACTATTTCTTGGTGTTGATGCTCTTGGTCTTAATATTTATGAAAAGTCTGACAAACTATCTCCAAAGGTAGGTGTGCTGTGATATACATGTCTTACTCCACTGCATCTTCAATCAATCCTTTGAAGGTTGGATTCCCGTGGTCAGAGATCCGTAACATTTCTTTCAACGATAAGAAGTTTGTCATCAAACCTATTGACAAGAAGGCAAATGTTAGTGTTTTGTTTTATTTCTAAACTTTACGTTCTTTTCTGACGTTTGCGTTCGTAAACGATAGGTGCACCGTTTTTGTTTCATTTTGTCCAATCTAAGGCAAAGTGTTTAAATGTCGGCAAGCATTCCTTGTGCTGGTGAACACGCACCAGTTAGTTGCGTTGTTACATTGTTTGTTCATAAGTGGGTAATGGGTGTTTAAACATGGGCTTAGAACGACTATGTACTTGCCATCCGAAGCAGTAGGGTTAAGAGAATGGCCTGTATGACTCTGATGCGCCTTATATGGTTGAATCTCCTGTACACACCATATTTCATGGCGCTCGGGTAGATATACATATATACATACATACATATATATATATATATATATATGCATATGTGTTTGCGGACTGTATCCTTCATTCTGTCCTGTTAAATGTCTGAATTCGTGTGAATAGGTAAGTATATGAGAGGTGGTTAGGAATCACAGAAGGTAGGCGTCATCACTTCTTCGGAAAAGGCCGAAACGCTTTCCTTGAGTAAATAGGTGCTGCGAAGTATTTATTGTTGATCTATTCACGGTAGATTCCATCACCAAAAAGTATAAAAATAAGGAGCATTGTATAAATATTACGATGTTGTGTTTTTAAACCAGTTGTCAGCTAGAGTCATCTGATGTTGATAGAGTCATATTTGGTTTATAGCAATCCGTAGACACAGTCGTTTTCAACATGAATGCTAGAATCTCGCGGAATCAGTGTGAAGTAGTTTCTGCAAGTTATGAGTCACTTGAAAGCTTTACTCTTGGTTTTTGAGAGATAGTATGCTTCGTTCAGGACTTTGTTTTTTACGCACCACGTCTACGCATCAATAAGCGCATTCTTGCTCTTTGTATGGGAAATCATGAGCTATACATGCGCCGTCGCAAGCCGGACACCATTGAAGTATGTATGCTTTTTCATGTTCTGCTCTTCTTCATCGTTATAAATTTGTACTTATATCTCGATTTGATATCATATCACTGAACAAGTAGTGTTTATACGTTTCAAGCTTTAAAGTGGTTCTTCGTCCTTCAACAAATTACTCGACTTGTTTTTGTTCAACAAACTACGTTCTGTTTGTTAAAATATAAATGTGTTGTATTATGTGCGCAAAATGGGAACACTTCAGGTGCAGCAAATGAAGCAACAAGCCCGCGAAGAAAGAGCTTTGAAACAGGCCGAGCAAGAAAGACTTAACAAGGTATGGTGCTATCGATACTGCTCTGTCTTTGTTAGGCTATAAATTTGGAAATAATTCGTTGAGATTTTCCGTTAAAAATGAGCGTTATTAGGAAATGTCTGCCCGTGAGCAAGCAGAAGCTCGTCAACGTGAAGCTGAGGATCGAATGAGGCGAATGGCGGAAGACATGGAGCGCGCAAAAAGGGAACTTCTTGAGGCACAAAACACCATCCACAATTTGGAAATGCAACTCAAACAATTACAGTTGGTACGTAGGTTTCATTATAGGTCTTTTGCCTTTTGTCGACGATCAGCTGTCACTTGCCGTCACGTTGATCGTTGAGTCACTCGAGTGGACTCTAGTAAAATTTTTTTTCTCCCTATTGCGTTCAAAAGCAGCCTAGTGGGTTCTACTCCCTCTAGGGAGTCAATGAGAATCATATCTGTATTTTAAGGCCTTCGTAAAGAAATCTGACAAGTGGATCATTCGTTGTCGTTCATACGCATTACGTGTTCGGCCCACTCTACCTTCGATAGTTTGGCGTACATTGATTGCTAACGTAGACTGTAGCTTCGGATCGCTTCCTTCACTTGTGTAATAGGAGATACTCTTAGCATCATATTTTCGACTGCGCGTTCAATAGCGCTGAGTGATTTTTCATCCTGTTTACGCAGCGACCAGGTTTCTGACGCATACGTTAAGGCAGGAAGTTCCGTTGAGCCGAAAAGGTGGGCACGTATTTGGGTGTTCTTTGTTGACTTCACTATATCCTCGGTCCTTTGGAAGTTCTCCAAGCCGCTTGCTTGCTCTTGCTCAACACTGGCGCTGAGTCCTTTATCATGTTGACTTCCAGACCTAGGTAGACGTAATTAGGGCATTCGGAGATATTCGATCCGTAAACGGCTCATACATAACCAATCCGTCGCTCACGAGCATCTTTTTTTTCTTGTTTCTTGTTTTTTGAAATTTAGTCGAAGACCAATCGTTGCAGAGACGTTATCAAAGTCGGCAAGAATTCATTCTGCTTGTTTGATGTTGTAAGAACGATATCATCAACAAAGTGAAGATGGTTTAATTGCCGACCATCGATCCTAATCTTCATTGTCGATGATAGGACGTTTTAATTCGCAGGGCTTTTCAGCTACGTGATATTATATTTTAGGCGAAAGAAGCTCTTGAGAACAAGGAGGTCGAACTTCGAGAGCTCACTGCTCAACTACAGTCTGAGAAAGCGATGAGCGAGGAGGAAAGACGTCGACTTCGAGAAGAAGTTGCCATCCGTGAAGGAGAAGTGCATAGTTTATCCTCTCCTTTTCTTTGTGATTTAACTTTTAATTAAATTTAATTCTTTATTCCCGCGGGTGAATTCACCTCCCAACGGTTTACCGCCTCATCATGGCTCGGAGGTGTTCCTGGGTGTCGGGCTGCGATATAGAGTGAGGGATTCATCCCCCTAGCAGAGTTTCCAAACCTGAGGAGGAATCCGGCGTTTCCATCAGGAAGCCTAGCTACGAGTAAACCAGTACGAGGCCGCATGGTGGCAAATCTCCCTCTGATTCACAAGGGTCGCGACTGCCTGAGGTGGTGAAGTCAAGGGCAGATTTTGGCTAGGGTGGTCTGGGGATTCCAGGGAACCACAATGACTCAACCAGCAAATCTCCAAAAAATGGAGATTATGCTTGGGTCCGCACAACCAGTGAGGACGGGCCGTTGAAGTGTGAAGCAATTATTCCGGAAGGTGACAGATTATGGTTCATATGGTTCATACGTTGTTTTCAGTTGTGTTAAATTAGACAAAATGCCGTGGATAACCGCTTAGAACAGCTAACTCGTAAAAGTATAAAGAGCCTTAGATAAAGGCTATCTTCTTTAAAGTTTTAACTGTGGAGTAACCTCCAGAATGCAGGTCCATGCCATGCGTACTGAGGTACAACGCCAAACAGAAGTTACCCACCGACTGCAAGACGAAATTGAGGCGGCCCGTCGTGGATCCGCCATGCAGCACACATCTATCGTCAATCATCACACTCATGTAGGTCATCACATTTGTCATAAAGCGCTGACGTAATCACTCGTCTTTTTTAAGCTCCATAATACGATGCTCACTCGCGAAGACAATAATACTGATGAGGACGAGAACTGTACCACAGGTGAGGGGCTTTATCTATTTGAGTCTTTTTCGGTGAATGCAATTGACTCCTACTTAAAGAACTCACAAATGACGCCGATCAACACGTCCCACAGCGAGAGTTGGATCGCATCACTGCTGCAGAACAGAATCAGAGCATAAAATCCAAGCTTGAGGTGATTTTTGAAGTGTTTGAAATTATAGATTGCAAAATTACGTAACAGGTATGGTTTTCCGAACAGTGATATTCGTCAACAGTCTTTCCAGTGTTACTTGCACTGTTACTTTAGTTGAACGATACTGTTTCCACGCTGATTGGGTTTGTCGAATGTAAGATTTCTGACATCAGTGGTTATGCAGTGTTGTACACTATTCTTTCTCTATTTGAAGATGCTAACTCGTGAACTGGAGGTGGTGAAGGACGAACATTTCGTTACGGACTATGACGTTTTGCATATGGAGAATAAGCGAGCTGGTCGTGATAAGTACAAGACGCTTCGTCAGATTCGCGGTGGAAATACGAAGCGACGAATCGATCAGTATGAGAACATGTAACCAATCGATAACTAAAACCTACTTGTCCTTATGGTGTATGGTGTTTTAGAGTTTTTTCTTCTCGTACCATGCCTCATATTCATTGTTGTGAAGAACATTGCTCTTCTTTGTCGTGCCTTCCTTTTGACTACGCAATAACGGCTATTCACCACTCCATTACTATTTATTCAAAAAGCAATAGACGTATATAAAAGATACCAATCGATTATTAGCCTCTAAATTTGTCGTTCACCGCCGTATTCCTCGTCTGACTATGGTAATTCGATGCGGCGCAATATCGAGTACATGTTGCCATGTGTTTTTTCTTCCTTCTTTTTTATCAACAGATAGGGCTATGTTTAATGTTATGATAAGGTGCCTTCTTCTAAATTCTATTGCTGTTTACACCTGAATCACTCGTTGTTTTACAGTGCCCAACATCTTCGTGTTGTCATGGTTTTTGTCAATGTTCAGCCTCTTGTTATCCTGTTCTTATCATTTATAGAGCTGCTCAATTTTGGCGTTTTCGCTTAACATATTGCGAATAGTGGCAGTAGCGGATTCATGTCTCCTCTTCTTTCTTTCTTTTCTCTTTTCTCGTCCTTCGTTCGCTACGACGCTCAGACTGAAGTGATATGTCTAGCCCCTGTGAGAGTAATGCGATATTGTCTGCATATCACCATCGTGTAATGTGCATATCTTGGAGAGGTATTCATCACTTGTAATATAACACTTGTATTTCCAGAAGTCCTATACGCTTTATTCCGTTCAGTTGCGGTATAATGTTGGAAGTTTTAAAGAGAGTTAATCCGTATGATTGAATGATTAATACTTGTTTTGTACCTTCAAAATGGCCCAGATACCGTTTTATTAGAATTCGAGGCCATTTTTTCGATTCAGAGCCAAACAGGCTATAGAGACGGAGTTACACAGCTCTCGAATAGGTAGATTGGTTGAGCTGACTTCTAGGACTCATCTCTGCGATGTTTGTGTTTGTTTTGTTGCTAACTTATGAACAGAGGACCTTAACAAAATTTATGGCTTTCGCGTCGCTGTTAAGACTTTCCAACTATAAATTGATTTCGGTTGGGCGTTGTTTTCATAGAAGCTGTGTGGAATGCCTGTTATTAGGGAATCCTGGGATCACCGAATTAATCAAAGTTTTTTTTTTTTGGTTAATTTTGAGACGACGTACTAGGAAAATTTATGGCTTTCGCGTCGCTGTTAAGACTTTCCAACTATAAATTGATTTCGGTTGGGCGTTGTTTTCGTAGAAGCTGTGTGGAATGCCTGTTATTAGGGTATCCTGGAATCACCGAATTAATCAAAGTTTTTTTTTTTGGTTAATTTTGAGACGACGTACTAGAAAGCTCCTGTTCTAAATAAGAGGATTTACAATCATAATAATAGTAAGGTATTTGCAAAAGTCTCCAGAGCGCAGGTGCTTGCCGTGGAGATCGAACGCGCTATTATCCTTTCTGGAGGCCAACGGGCCACCACACCATGCCGGCCCTTAGTTTCGCCTGCCGTAACTCGTTTTTTGTTTAGCAGTACTATCGGCAATCACCTGTCAACGGGATTGATCTGCGGTGCTCAAATCGGCATTGAATCCAGTTAGACTGGGACTATAGTTAAAATCATATTATTAACTCATTTGCTGACTTCACGACAGCGTATTGTGTGAAATACAACCATAATGATGCTGAGATATTTCAAAAACTCCGGGCTGTTTGTGTCTGCGGTGGGGAGCGAATGCGCTATGGTAACCCTGTCGGTGGCTAACATGTTCTTCACCAAACCGTGCGGATCCTTCATTTAGCCTATCTCCGTGTAAGAAGATTTATCGTGTTTTACGAAATAAATGGTCAACGTTTCTTATGGACACACATGGGCGAAGTTGAAGTGATCATTATGAGATGGATTTTTCTTCGTCGAGTAGGCAACCGTACTGGTATAGCTACAACACTGAATAGGAAAACCAGTGACATGGTGGTTTACTTAAATGATTTATCTCTAACGTGTTTCTGAGTGCTTCCACGTTTTTTGTTATTTTCTCATTAAAGACGATGATTTAGGCACATATTTCTGGCAAACGTCTGCCTTAACGATCCGACTAGATCGAAATATTTGGTTTTTATGTTGATGAGGCACGCGTAGCGCAAAGGTCGAAGGTGCTTGCAGTACACATGTGATTCCTGCACCCTAGGCTCATCGAGCGTTCCATCCTTCCGTGAGCAGTCTGGTACTAGACCTGCGCGGGAGGATAGCAGCACTGGCTGGATACATCGGTAGACCACCGCAAGTCATTGTAAAGGCCAGATTCAATCAGCTGCAACGAAACGCGTGGCGCATCCTTCAGGGAATGATAAACGCCGAGAGCTTTACCCTTTATTTTATGTTAACGTTAAGTACCAGATATTCCAGAAGAAATGCCAATTTTTATGCTCGTGATGAAATTTCAACTTCTGAGTACTTGAATAGTCGGGAAATGCCGAAGTGATTTTGGGCTGGAAGAACAATGGTTTGACCAATATTCGAAATCTGGTTAAAATGTGTTGTAGTTGCAAGGCTACGTAACATCGTCTAGGATGTAAAGCACTCAGAAAGCCTGTGAGCAATGACATCAATCTGTTGTGCTGTTTAGAATGAACTATTTCCTACACATTGAGGACAAGGAATTCGAAAGCTTAAAATTCATTTCAGTCCGCTTGCCTAACCGTCCATGCAGATCTCATCTCGTGGACTGAGGACCACTGTGGCCGTTGCACGTGGCAGAACAACGTTTTTCAATAAGCACAAAAAAGTTACCGATCCCGCAAAACAGGATCCGGATTATTTCGAGAAGGCTGCTCGACAACTTCCTCTAGGTTGGTGCTTGTTTGAATGTATTGCGTTTTTGCACCATTCCGTTGGGTTGTCATCGATTGAAGTGGTTTTATTATTAACTCTTATAGTGCAGATGCTGGAAAGTATGGAGTCTACTTCATAAATTATAGCCCAGACAATTTACTTGATACTTTGTCTTAGTTGGTACGATTTCTAGACGAGAACTATATCGATGCTTTGGGTAAACTCTACTACGATAAAGTTGGATCGGAAAGAGATTTAGAACTCAAGGCTCATGATAACCTGGTCAGTATAGTGTTAGGTGTAATAGTTCTTCGTTTTGTACTATTATATTTCCTCTGCAGGTGGCAGATCGCGTAAAGTTTGGGTTACCCGATTTGGATTTTAATGCCCCTCGATATCCGTACAAAGGTCTGGATGTGTTGGAGAATGCACCCGAAAGTGTGAAGAAGATATTCAGGTTTTGAGTTGCTCACCATCATATTGACGACCGGATTTTTATCACCATCCGTACACTTTTGAATCTTTTATGTCGTCATTCCTCAATTTGGGACTAATAAAATCTACATTTTCTACATGAGGATATTTGCAAATGGTAATAGAACAAAGTTTGCTTGCAGTATTGGGTTTGGCACTCGTCGAGATATGACTTCAGAGTGGAAAGCTCAGCTTATTGGCAAAGTCAACCAGCATTCTTTGGATAACAGCAGTTTTGAAATGAAGAGTGGGTCTTTATTTTCGGTAACTAGCACATTTTCAAATACTATCTTCTTCAGTTGTTTTTTTAAAAATATCTCCGCTTTGTTATAGTCGCGTGGATGACTGCCCTTATTCGGCATTGGTCAATGCTTGTGGAGGATATTTCGAAAGAAACACCTAAGGTGAGCGGAATCAAACTGTGATTAAAGTGGGATAGCAGTTACTTTTGAAGTGGCATCTGGATATCCAGAGATGAACTTCTTTAAAATCCTGCTTTAAGGACCATATCGTCTATGATTTTACGCCCTAAAAAACATATAGTATCTATCACTGTTTCAGAAGCCAACTTGGTTGACGCATCGTATTTGGCTCGTTATAAATTTTAGAAGAAAGCTGCTTCGTTTGCTAAGGTTTCTGAACTGAACGTAATGGATTTGCCAAATAGCACATAAAATCGTAGTTTATAGAGAGAAGGATAGCGACGCCTTTGAACGGGTAATAAACGAGCTGAAAATTTCATACCATGTGCAAAAGCAACCAGAACATGTGAAAACGAGAAAGGTGGGACAGTGTCTTCAGTTGTTGAGGTCTCAGCTTGTATTTAGTTACATCCTTATTTTGTAAGATGAACTAAGAATCACACTTCATATAGGATAGCAGACATTTATTATTGGTTAACCCTTTAACGTTTGTAGGCGTGGGCTGAGGCCCAGCTTCGTGCAAGAGTCGAAGAAGAAAAGGAGAAGCGTCTGGAAGAACTGCATCAGCGATATATCATAGAAAGAAAAGAGAAGTCTGAGGAAATGGAAGAAAGAAGAAAAGCACTCAAGAAGGAGCAACAAGAGGTTTGGTTCACTATGTTCTAGGTATTGGGCTATTGACGCATGGTTACATCATTAAGAGATAGTTCTGTTATTTGGTTTTGACTCATGATATGCCCAAGTTCCTTGTTGTTTTTTAATTTTCAAATTCAGTGGTTAGGTTATCGACCACAGACGTTTAAGGTACCCATTTGTATCTATATTGGTTTATTCTGTAATTGAAAAGTTTACAGTTAACTTTTTTAGTTTAAAGTGTACATTCCTTATTTTCTGCTCTTTTGAAATCCAGCATTTTTTTGCATACTATTTTACATGGCTCAGGTTTAATCTGTACACTTCTTGTGAGGATTATTGAAATAATCTAAACGCAAATACTCATTATTTTGCTGCATCTAGTGGTCTAACCTGCAGAAAATACGACTGAGGCTGATCCTTGTAACTTTAGTGAAGCTGAGATATTTGCAAAACTGTGGACCGCAGGTGTCTATGGTGGGGAACGAACGCGCTATTGTCCTTTCCGGGGAGTTGGGTGATTGCTGATGGCAAAAGATCGATAGAACTAGCTGAGAGACAGGCGAAACGAAGGACCCGCATGGTGTGGTGGTGAGCGCGTTACTCCCCGGAAAGGACAGTAGCGCGTTCGTTCCCCACCATAGACACCTGCGGTCCAGAGTTTTGCAAATATCTCAGCTTCACTAAAGTTATATTTCGCAATATACCCTGCCATTAAAAAGAGTAGGCAGTAAACAAAAACGGTTAAGATGCTGATCCTTGTCTTTAGAAACAATCCTGGATCATGTTACTTGTTCGCAGTCTGCAGCATGACGAGTGGGGGTGGGACGTGTTGCGTTATGCGCTATGGACGTAGCGGTAATCCGTAGCTATTACTCCAGCCAGCGGCTGTGTACCTATGTGTGAAGTACAGACGTAATGAAACTTCATGTAAAAATCACGAGAGACGAATTGTAGATACGCATGTTTTCAGCGTCTGTAGACTTTCATGCACTTTCATTTGGCAAACTCTGTAACTGGTGTGATCCTGTGCAGATTTTCCTCATTATCGTCTTTCTTTTTACATAACCCGATGTCACAAATATTGAGTGGATCACAACACTTATTGCATTTCATTCGTTTCCTTACGTCCACCATCCACGAAGGTCTTCCTTTGTGTATGCATTCAGCTGCTACTTGAGGGTGTTTTCATTTTCTTCATGTCGTCGAGCGACGGTAGAGTCGATCTTTCCTGTAAGCCTGAGATTGCTATGATATGGCGTTCCCATGTGAATTAGAGGGAATGGGGTTATCCAAGACAGGTGTGGTACCAAGCTCCCGACCTAGGATAGGCTGAAAGAGGTGAAACCAATATCTGAGTAGTTGGGTTTTCAGTGTAATGAGATACCATCAATACGTTACCTGTTTCTCAAAGAGGCTTTACAAGAACTATAGTTTCGACACAGCTACAAGTGAAAAATGGGCACTTCTAGTACCTTTCTATAGGGGGATTTTCCGCATTATAGCTCGCATTATTGACCAAATGGATGTGAGCACGGAGCTTTTCAAATCGTCTGAAAAGGATAATATGTGCTAGTTCGGCTAATGCACCAAATGTGTTGGGTGGTTCGTGTGGTAGTTGCATCTCTTCTTTCGGCCTGCATGCGAAACTTTTTTTTTAGCTACGGCAGTTCGTAATCTCAAATTTAAATTTTGGTGATTAAGTCGTTTACTACAATAGTAATAATAATAGTGAAGACATGACAAAACCGAAACAATGCAAGCGACACTGGGGCGTATGAGCGAGGGCGAGGTGGTGAGGGAAAGGTGACCATGAGACGAGCGAGAAGCTCTGCCATATATGGAATACAACGGTATTAGTGTAGGAGATTGACATATTTGAAGACATGTGAGGTTATAATAACAGTGCAGCGATGTTAGTATAGTAGAAGGCGCATGTGGTGAAGCTACCCATGATTGAATACGGCGGAGAAGGTGGCAGTTCAATCCACCAGGCGGTGCCGCCTAGCCCGGTACTATGGTGTGGTGTCGAGATAAGGCAAGCATGGGATCTTGTGTCAAGTAATTACATATACAAGATTAATGATAAAATAGAGTCTGTTCTTTTCAGAGTAGATCTTCCCACCTCTTCAGTTGTTGTCGGTTCTAAATAATTCTTTTGTTAATGTGTGTTCTTCTATTCCAGAACTAGATCTCAGACGTCAGTCATAAGATCCTCTTGGCTCTGTGAAAGCACCCAGTAGCCGTAGCTCCACTCCAGATTGGCTATTCTCATAGTTCCAACAATTATCATGCATCATATTGTTTGCCTGCTCTATGCTGAGCTCGTCATGATCATTCTTATCTATCAGTACACTTTTGCAGTTTGTTCGATAGGAAACAAGTTATTCTGGTTTTCCTGGTGACATCAGCTTCTTGACCGCTCTCAATGAAAACTGATCGGAAATGAACCTCAATTTATCTTCTTTTAATATGATTTAAGGGTTTAAAATCTATTCTTTGCCTAACACTTGATTGCTGGCTCCTTTCCAATTGTCTCGATGAGTCACAGTTATTAAAAACATTCAAATTCCCAAAATATGTTCTAAATGTTGCGTGAGAGATTGCTAAATACTGACGCAACGGTGTATGGATGATGACGAGTGTTTTTCTTCCCACCACGCGAGGTTGGAATTCCAAAAAACATGAGAAATTTCAAGGAAGACATAGGGGTGCATTGAATGCGAATAGCACTTAAAACTTAAATTACTAGTAAACTACATGGAGAGATTCCGTTCTGGAGCGAAAATTTTAACAAAAATGGCAGGTTAATTTCCTGGGAAGATTGTGACCTGACTGCGTTGGTTTTCATTCACTGCATATGCGTCATCGCGATTATCGTGCAGTGTTGTATCTCAGAAGTTGAGTGTTAATCTCACTGGACGCTTACCTTAGAATAGACATTTGATTCTATTGTATAACTGTTCCTCATTTCAGTACGCTATACGGGAGTGGTGCCCCACTTCTTATAGTAGTGGTACGATGTCATAATTGCAATATTATGTCATCTCAAAGCCTGATTCTCCCTGCAATGGTGTACCCAACCTAGTTGAAATGATCGGGTAAAATATCAAATCCTAACACTGTAGATTTTTAAAATCTAGGATAATTTACTATACCGTTTACAGTCTTAATGCAGTTGTTTAGATATTGTTAAATATTCACGAAATTCCAGTTCGACCACTATAGGGCCAACAAAGATCTTCCATCCCTTTTGGGTCGAGAAAGGGACCCAGAATAATCTTCCAAGAGCTTTTTCCAGTTTTCAAGGGCTGGCTACTGCCTTTGGTGAAGACCTTAGTGATCCTATGCTAGGATTATGGGTTTGAAGAAGAGAATCGAATGAAATAAGTGATGCGATCAGGACAATATGTGATGTGAGGTAGCGTGAAATAAACTGCAAATACCTCAAATATGCGAATTGTATTCACGAGGTGACACAGTTCTTACCTAAGTGGGATAAGTGTAAGCATGGATATCACTAAATAATGGAGATCATACTAGCAGTTACATGGATGCATTCGCTATAGCGAAATCTTCATCGCTGTTGTAATGTTCTACCAGGGCAGAGACATCAGCCACCACTCTCTTTACCACAGTATTCTGTCTTTTAGTATCTTTATATCTTTGTACTACGTTGAACTAGGAACTGTAGCTATGCACACCGAGGTTCAACGAAAGTCGGTTTCGAAGTATTAATACGCTTTGTAGCAGCACTCTCATACTTGATTTTTGTGGCAGAGACGTTATTCCGTTCTTCATCGGCAACGATAGCTGTCTTAGTCTTTTACTACGAAAGACAAGTAGTCGAATGTGGATCCATGTAGGAGAGCAAGCTCTCCTGAAGTTATCTGTAAATTTTGTTGTGTAAGAAGAGAAACTCTTCTGGAGCGACGAGTGGTACAGTATATGTGATGGGGACTCTTTAGATTTGATATGAACGATGTTGGATGTGAATATTGTGCATCATAAGAAACATTGTGATAGAAAATGCGTTGAATTCGATGCATATTGTCGTGAATATATCAAGGCAAAGGTGAATCCAATAAATGCAATCCTTTTCCCTGTTGAGCCAGATTGGCCTATACTTTCGTTGTGTGCGAAATGTTTTTATGAAAACCGTCCAAAACCAATCATTAGTTTTTGAATTGGAGGTACTAAATGCAGGTTCCAGCATCTACATTCTGCTTTTGGGGATCCTGACAAACTATCCGTGAATCTATCGCCATGGTTAATCAACTAAAGTGCCTCAGACGAAAGTATGATGTTTTTGTATCCCTCTACGGAGCATGCTTGTCAGTATTACCGCGAGACAAGGTGGATGGAGACTTCATTAATGCTCACTTGTGTCGCACGATTATTAGTTGGATTAAAACGACAAAGGTGACATCGACATATGGCGTGCTGCTTCATTCTGAGTAAGGGTGTTCATCGGTGTTCAGTAGTAATGTACGTCGAGGAATCTGTCGCTTCAGGTAGCGAAGCTGAGAAGCTTAATGTTTCCATGCAAAGGCTCAGTTAAGCAAAGGAAGCAAGGGTAAATAATGACCATTGATGAAGTATCGTTGGCGAGAAATTTCTTGTTCTGAGTGTTGCTGTGGAAAGAACCTGGATTTACTACAGGAAGAGAAGCATTTTTTAATTTTTGAATTGTTTCAGTTATAAGTCGGCTATAGAATGTAGGTTTTCTTTGTGATAGATTAGTAGTTACTTCCTTTTTTTGGTTTTCCAGCCCTGGTTTTGTCTAGGTTAAGACATTCTGGCAAAATGCTTTGTAATTATGTGTTACGCTTTTAAGGAAATACTGAAGGAAATTTATTGCTAAATGCGTTTATTTGAAGTGCCATTGTGGCATTGATGCTCAGTTGTTTCGTAAAGAGCACTTTTTAGGAAGGAACGTTCTCATAACGGAAATTTTTTTCTAGAAATTGCTTTCCAGTGGGAGGACAAAGTGAAATCACGTCGAAAATAACTGCTTGAAGCCATTTTAGTTAATAAGAAACTAGTGCGATCATACTTTAAATAGCTAATATTCTACTGTTATTCATACCAAATAATTGGTATTGGTTTTGCGCATATTCTGTTCTGTTCTTTTTTTTTAAAGTTTCGTTTTTTCTTTCATATTCTGAGCTATGCAGAGTCGAAAATCCTGTAGAACTACAAATGGGTCTAAGACAGTTACACGTTGATGTTAGGCATTCTTCCAGGTTGAACAACGTCTGCATGGTTTATTGGTGTTAGAAGGTAAGGTGACAGATACCGTAGGACAGTACCATCCCTCTCTGATTGGCAACCTCTCCGAAACTGTTATGCACTCTGCGCTGTTCTACCATCCCAAACCGGATATGGTCAAGCAGTGTCAGTAGCTTTACGTAGGATTTTGTTCTGTTGTTCATGGTGTGGAGGTTTTTCATGTAATAGAGATAAACGCTTTGGTGAATGTTTTGTTTCGGTGATATTACATAAGAATCTTGATTTGATTTTTGGTTGTTTATTTGACACTGCAGATCTAAGTGAATATAAGCATGGGAACTTTTTTCAAAAGATTACTTCAAGAGACTAGAGATTTTCGCTATTTCATTTGAGCTTTGCCGTTGGGTTTGGTGTTGTACCTATAATGGAGTGGTGTTTCATATAGAATGTTAACTTATATTGAAAAATAATAAGCTTCAAAAATGGAGGGCGGGTGCCAATCTGCTTTGAAAGGATAAAGGATAGAAGCCTCGGCGTTGATAAATCCCTGAAAGATGAACCATGTATTCGACTTCATTAAGCATAGTTTAGAGGTGACTGGATGTATATCTTGCCTTTAATGACTCGCTGTGGCTTGCCGATATATCGATCAGTGCTGCTGTCCTCCTAGACAAGTCTGGTACCAATTTACCGCCCCCGGAGGGATGGAAGGCTTGGTGTGCCATAGGCGCGATGATCGATTCCACGTATGTTTAGCTGGGCGCTTCCGATCACTGCGCCACACGTACTCCTATCCGCCTTAAGACGAACAAATATAGAAGGATGAAAAAGTGCGTTCTACAAGGGCGATTCAATGCTCATGTATGGAGAAGAGTGCCGCGCGGCTACAAGCATCTGTAGCAGCCTAGCAACCTGTAGGCAGTGAAGTTAGTTAATTTGGGTAGAAAATGCATCACAAAGCTACAAAAAGGGAAAAATGGAAGTGTTTCAGAGAGGTTTAAGAGCTCTATGGGTATTTTAAAGAGCCATATTCTCATGGAACAACGACAGCATATCTATTGAAATGAAAAACTTGCTACTTGACATTAGGAAGTGCTTCATCGGTAGGGCTTGAAGTAGAACTTCGTTCCACAAAATCTGATTTAAAAAAAAAACGATACTGAAGAGGAAAATGGGGTCAGTCGCCTGGCGATTAGCGCGCTCACCGCTTCGATAGAACTTTCCACATCAATTTCCGTTCTGGATCGTCTGCGCATCTGCGACCCCGAATCCCAATCAAAGAGCCTTTCATTCTAATTAGTTGTTAGCTAAGATGTCTACCTTCGATTCAACGCTGGCTACGTTTAGCACATTTGAATTCCATTGTTTTTGATTTCTACACGACGCATTATTTTCGAAAATCATCAAGTGCTACAAATATTTGGAAATTTTGGATATAATATTGATTCTGAGTCCACTTGGAATTTTTTACCACGGGTTTTTTTCTTGACCTCTAACGTCACTGCCAGTTTTATATTGGAGATCGTCGATTTATTGATGAAACTGCACTCGACATTTAAAGTATTGCAGTAATTACTAGAATATGGTGAACAGCGGATAATGGACCATTCAGTTATTTCCCAACCCTTCTCTTCCTCTACGTCCTTACTCCTCTTCCTTACCGACCATTCACGTGAAGACCTACAACTGACACCACTTTTTGTGCTGGTCTATTTAAACTGTCTGAGGAAATGAGTTTAGGTGACTGGAAAATTGTCGACGAGAAGGAGAAAAATGGGCTAGAAGAAGTCAATGTTTTATTCATGAACAGACGTGAGCTTATCCGTAATAATATTTGTCCAACACTGGTTGCCATTTCAATTGTTTCTCTTTCTTTAGATCCTGGAAGGGTCAAATTGACTCGCAATCTACTTAGCCGAACACTTTCATAACCTCGGCAGAAAAGCTCAATACATGAATTTTTTCGCATAGTAAACAGCTTGCTTTAAATACCCACCACTTTCTTTTCTATAAGTTTTCAAGTTATTGTTGAAGACCAGCTGCACACAGTCCAGCAAGTGAGTGAGGAATGTGCTTGATTTATATAGGAAAATCAGCGTGAGGCATGGTGTGTGGTCACGTGTGATTACAAGACACTCCTCCTTGCAGTTCATTTGTGGATTTTTGGACATAATCCAAACGCTTGAGAAGTTTTCCGTGACGATATTCTAGATAACCGTGTTAGGATAGTGACTTTTGCTTAAAAATCTCTTCCCTTATGTCTTTGTGAGTATACGTGCTTAATGGGATGTTTTGTTTAACTCAAAGTTTCTGATTAGATGTCATTTTATACGTATACTGATGCGTAATGGTCTACATGCAATTCTGTGTTATACATAGACTGTCACACAACGGTTACAGTCTTGGTGACGCTATAGACTGTTCGGCGGTATTTCAACCAGAGCTACTGAATTCTCTCCGCTAGGCCTTGTTTTTCTTTTGAACCTTTCCTGAAGACCGATTCTTAGTCACTGGAAATGGCTATTTGCCGCACCGATTTCAAGGATTCCTACCTCTGCCCTTTTGCTATGCACAAATTGGTGGCTGTTCGAAAGCTGTCCTTCACAAGCGACCTTTTTGCGTGCGACAGGTGAAAGGAAGATCCTTTGACCAATCCTGGGAGAAATTCTAACCGCACAGCAATACAAAAATGGTTCATACGACAGTTTGAGGAATTAATGAAGTCGAAAATTATTACATTACCATTTACTAATAAGGGTGGGAAAGTTGCAACAATTCCTCGTCAGTTAGATCCTGAGATAGCAAAAAACATTTTGAAGATAATGAGGTGGATGGCAATGAGAAAGCGACAGGTACAAGCCTTTCCACAGCGTTCATTTCTAGACCTGGAGCCTTCGAACCGGTTTCCGGCCACCACTCTACTGCATTTATATCGTTGGCTGTTTTACCGTCTGCTGAATACAAAAGGAGATGGTCAAATGTTTTGAACTGCTAAACCAACAGTTAGACTACATAAATTTCACCCGAAAGAAACCAAAGAAAGACTGGGTTCCACTTCGGAACAATCAGATTTATCTCTACGAAAGCGGCTACATCACCAAATGATACTCACAGCCAAGTAGCAAGAACATACGGGATCATTGCTCCTTCTCGCACCCTTTACACACGAAAAGAGCGTTTGTGAGAAACGTGTTTCCAACAACCACCAGCGTGTGCAGAAAAAGAGCAGAAAGAAGAATGCATGTAACTGCCGCAGGCAAATAGCCATTTCCAGCGGCTATGAAACTGTACCCCTTCGGGATAGCTGTAGAGGAAAATCCGCACACTCAAACGAGAATTCTAACGAGAGTAAAGTCCTGTTTATCCTGCCTTCATTTCCAACGAAGTAAGTGCGGCTATAAAATGTTGTTTAAAAAGGTCGTTTCCGAGTATTCGGTAACAGTGAAGTAAAAAGAACTCTCAGCGGCAGCTAATTGAAACCACGTATGTGACCGTCCGTGCACAATGCAAAATTGTATGATTCTCCCAGAGACGGTGGCTCCATGAGTTGAGGTGCGGTATAGCTTATCTCTTGTGAATTGTGGTGTGGGGGCGAATACACTGGCGAAGGGGTAGACCGCTCTGCGTCCGCATAAAAAACGTCTAGTTGGAAAACTTAGAACTGAATAAGACACTCAATTAAGCACGCATAGAGCACAAAGACATAACGGGGAAGATTTTTGAAGCAGAGCACAGGAATCGAAAACACAAGCGCGCAAAATCTTCGAGGCATTCTGGATTAATTACAAGAATCCGAAACATGATAGAGGCCGATTTGTTATCCTCAGTGTAGCGTATTCCTCATGCACGTGAGAGACTGTGCGGCTGGTCTTTACCAATTAACTAGAAGATTTACGAGCAAAGCGACTGTGGATAAGGAAGAACCGCCGAAGCGTCAACCAGTACTGAAATAATCTTATTGTTGACAACCTAGTGTCTGGCCAGTAATAAAGCACTTATTGAACAGTGCCAGGTAATAGAGAATTCAGTCTTGAAAACTGAGATAGAATATTTCACTGATGGAAAATAAGCAACAACTCATCTTGAGGGTGGAGTTTCCCTATAGTATTCTAATGAGTGATTAGTTAGCATTCGTAAGTGGGTCAACACAAGGCCGAGGAAGAGATGTTATTGATGGCGTCTTTTTGAGTTACGCACAAGTCATCTAGTATTAACCAATCTTGTGTTTGTTCATAGGTCAGAACTGCTTTTATCTTTCCTGATTTCAAGCCTTATTTCAAATGAGTTGATAACAAGTCGCATAGTATAACTTTTTTATTTATTGCCTAATACTTTTTCATGGTAGTTTATTATGTAAAATTCAATCACAATGATGAGGTATTTGCAAAACTTCGAACTCGAGTCAGAGATTTGAACCCGCGATTACTCTTTCTGGGGCCTCACGTTATCTTTGTATTCGTTCACTGACATGCTAATGAAAGGTTGACTTCTATGCTCTCTTGCTTGAAAAAATCACGTCTTCGTCAATAAAATACAAATCTTTTGTTTGCGATGAAGAGCTTACAAATAGATCTTTTTTTTTTTGTTTTTTCCCACCAAGGCGCACATTTTGGGCAATGAGGCGGCCGAACAACGCGATTCGGTCCTGCAGCACTGTTGTCCACTACTGTGTCGTTGAAGTCAGCGACACTTGCTTTCGCGCTGAAAATTTCACAAACTTGAGCTTCGAGAACTTTGATTTTAAACGAATTAAATTTAGTAGAAAAATGTGCTGTAAAAACAGCTTACACCGATGAAGCAAATTATGGTCTATGTTTTTTCAAACCCCAACTTTCAGCACCTTCGTTATTGAAAAGTTATCGGAAGTTATCGATAAATAATAAAGGACAATAACGCGTTCGTTCTCCACCTTAGAAACTTGTGGTCCAGAGTTCCCCATATATCAAGGCACATTGTGGTTGTACTTCGCTCAGTACCCTGCCGTGAAAATTGTAGTGCGCAGAAATTAAAAGGTAAAAACATTGTGATTATAACTGTAGCTTCAGCTTAACTGGGTTCAATGCCGATGTGGGCTCCTCAGATCAATCCCGTTGACGAGTTATTGCTGATGACACGAGACGATAGAACTAGCTGAGAGACAGGCGAAACGAAGGACCCGCATGGTGTGGTGGTGAGCGCGTTACTCCCCGGAAAGGACAATAGCACGTTCATTCCACACCTTAGACACCTGTGATCCAGAGTTTTGCAAATATCTCAGCAACATTGTAGCAGTTTCTACCACTGTCATTAATGTAATGATAAAATTTTATGACTTTTTAAAAAGAATTCAAGTCTTGCACCATATTTTCATTTCAGGGCTTTATTGCGCCATCAAATGACATTTATTTCAGATTGTTGAGATAAAAGTGGGAAGATAAACGAATCCACAGACCTTTTTTTGTTGTGGAGACTCAGACTTGAAGAGAGTAAAAAGAAGGGTGGCGATATGGAAAGTGCATTTTCTAAACAAGCGTACCGTACAACGCTGGTTTTAAAATAGCGATGGTGGAAATTATAGTCTTCAAGGTAAAGAAGGTGCAGCGAAGACAGCTGTGATGGACTTGAGGACGTCAGCTGAAGCAGTTACACATTGCATAATTTCTCGATGGCATGTGGAAGAACTGGTGGCCGACACAAAAGTAGCTAAAGACAAAGTTCAGACAAATTCCGAGATCAATCAGAAGCAAAATCGGCCATTGTGGATCACATGAAGTGAGCAAAATTCAAGGAGATCTCCGTAATGAGGGTTGTTATGTGACTCCTTCGCCCAACAAAAACAATTTGTTTGCGGATTACCGCGAGAAAAGTGGATTTGTACGACAACTGACAAGGTTGTGCGCAGCGCTGCACAGAAGCGAAGCACCTAAATACTTCCGGGAGCCAGCTTGCACTAGATTGTTCAAAAATCATCCAAAACTGAAAAATATGCGGTGAGCCTGTAAGCAGTCAGAATGAAATAGTTCTGCTGTATGATGGAACTCGGTAGCACGTCATGCAAACTATGAATGCAGAAACATACATAACTTTTTATGTATGTATATATATACATATATATATATATATATATATGTATGTGTGTATACGAACTGGATGGCTAAAATTAAAAACGTTTTTGGGACAATTTATGATTGCTGTTCTGAATAGTAATGTATCAATCTAGTGCGGATCCCTGTTACCACTCTCAAGATCATTTTGCAACATTTTCTTAGTTTAAGTTTTTCAAACATTGCTCATCGATAGAACGGCAAGACGTAGAATTCTGAAGATTAGAAGATGCTCGTTTTTCGAATGGTCTTAATTTCACATTTTATATCTGCAATTGGTAATGGTGAGTGTTCTCAAACTCTCTTACATGTTTTTTAAACAAAATTTTTAGCTTTTTTAGAAATTGTCACTTACATGGCACGTTTCAGCACGTTTTCTTTTTGCTTTTTTCTTCTTGTCTTGCAACCAGCATCCACATACACGTGGCAGCGTTCACGTGTAGGCTAGGCTGCGGTTTGAAGATCTGTCACCTTGTCATTTCATTGACATCCTAGTTTTGGTCAATAGTTTTTTCTCCTTGAATTTCGAAGATAGGTGTTCCATGGTGATTATTGAAGGCAGTTAGTGGTCTTTGAGGGTCGGAAGGAGATTATTTGCAGCCTTGCGATCACGATTCTTCCAAGACGGCAGAGATTACAGCGATTAGTCGACTGGTGGATGACGGCGCAATAGACCTAATTTACTTTGCACACCATAAATATATCTCAGCTAGAGGTTTCTTTCGCAACTACTCAAATGTTCTCGCTAAACTCCTGCAATGTTTGCAGCATATGTGATCGAAATAGGACCTCTGTTAAATTTTCCTATTCCAAATGCCACACAGCCTTCTCGACTGACCCAGTTAACATCTCCTGGTCAATCATTCTTGTGATGATATCACTATTAGTTTTGTTGCGGGCGACCAGTAATCAGTGCCTGACCTAGTTAACCTCGAAACCCTAGCCGCGCCCATTTAGACCGGGTCATACGAAAGCGTTTCAAAATCACCTCTAAATCTGATTGATTTCAATTATTTCAAGTTCGTATTTATTATTGCGTCAAAATTTTTGTCTTATGTCTCACGTGCGCATGTAGCGAGGTGGTTTAGGAATTTGCAATGCTCACGTGATCCTACCCTGGTTCATCCTCGCTCCTCGTGCAATCCAAGTATTCCATCTCACCGAGGAACTCCGGACAAACTAAATCGCTGATACCGGAATAATCTGGGAAGATATAAATACCGACCTGATTCACCGATAAGAACCCGCTAGTTATGGTATTGAACATATGGATTCAATCACAACTACGATTTTGTGAATAGAAGTGAATGCATGACATATCGCTAAGGGATTCATCTGTGTCAAACCTTTTATGGCCTAATTTCTTTCTTTGCGAACACACTCACTACATTAGATTTATAGCTCTTAATTCCAGCGTATCACCTATATCACCTGTCCTCTTACAATCAGAGTAGAAAGATGGTTGCAGAGTCAATTTTTTGTCTTCTTCTTCTTCTTCTTATGGCAGCTACTAACGGCTCATTTCCTATTGCAGAGTTCCGCAGTTGAGCCTTCCTCGACCGTCGTGAATATAGCTGAAGAATTATGAAGTGTTTTTCCTGTCGAGTATGAATAGGGGATCAGGAACAAATCTGTTCTCCATGAACAATGGGACGTAATGAAATTCAATCGAAGGCCATTCCTTGCATATGCATGGTCCAAATAAACCAGAGTTCGTTCCGTTTGGATGATGCTTGATGTTACACGAACGCTCTTGGCAAAGCAAAGATTCGGTAGTTTACAGTCATCGATTTTCACTCCCATGTTATCTCATTCTTGTTCTAGTATAACGTTCTCAAATCCGTGGCTGTAAACAAAACTACCGAGATGATATCGCGTTGGCGAACCCTTCTTCTTACGTCTATGTTCAATGTCCTTGTGGAATGGTAAAGTTTGTTAAATCTTGTTATATAGCTTAAATAGGATTCTTGCATACTGACTAGCTAACTCCTTACCGTCCAGAGCTTCCATCACTGTTTTTGTCTCATCTGACTCAGAATTCTTCTTTAAATCGAAGAACGCAAGGCAGAACCTTCTCTTACGCTCTCACAATCATTCAGTGGGTTTCCTTATCGTACTGATTTTATTTCGAAAGCTTGCTTTGCTCACATGACTGTTCTTCGTTCAGTATCATGTCAATCTTGTTGAAGATGACTCAAATGAAAAGTTTGTAGACAACAGGCAGATTGGGCGGTAGTTGTTGATGTCATAAAGATTCGTAAGGGAGAATAGATAGGGCGACATATCCATCCCTAATTTCATATAGATGCAGGAAAGCGTGGCTGTAGAATAGGTCAGTGCAATAGTAGTGGTTAATTTTCTTTATTATGGTCTTCGCGTGCTCTCACTGTAGTCTTGGAAGTGGAAGTTGAAAATCTTTCTATGGGTTAAGCACATACTCTCCTTTGCTTCCGACTTTTCTTAGGAAAATGTTGCTTATTCGTCTAAATTTCCTCATTTAAAACAGACCTTTGCTGAACTTCTATATAATACCACTTTTACAAGTATTTCCTCTTAATACAGAGTTACGAGCGCGTGTAGCGCAGTGGTAGGTGGTGCCATGCAATACACATGGGATCGATCCTCGCACCTCAAGCCTACCAAGCTCTGCATCCTTCCGCGGTCGGCAAATTGATACCAGACTTGTCTGGAAGAATAGCAGCACTGAGTCGACACATCGATAGGCCACCGAGAGTCATTGTAAAGGTCAGGTATGCATTCAGTGACCTCCAACGATGCTTAATGAAGTGGTAGACCATCCCTCAGGGATAGATCAGCGCCGAGAACATCATCCTTTATCATTTTAATACAGAGTTGATGAAGCTCTAAATGGTGTGGCAATTTGTTTGTCTGCTTCTTTCTTGTCTGTAGTGCCTGTGAAGACCTATGGTGTTGAGATAAATACTGTATTTCCGCCAGTTTGTTTCAACTATGTACTTTTAAGTGTCGGTTTCATTGTTTCTACGGAATTAAAATGGTCATTTTTTCTCACCGGCTACAACCACAAGCGCCCAAGCAGAGTACCTCATTCAGCTTCGTTCTTTTCTCATTTCCTGAGACTCTACTGAAACACTCATTTTTGTTACTTAACTCGGTCTGCATGAACCACTATTTCCTTTGATTTGAATGTTATGCGAACTTCTGTGTTACTGTCGCTGCTTGAAACTTCGTGGCCACTTTATGGATACCTTGATTCAGTTAACTTCATTTATAACTTAGATCACGATTTAAATTAACGTAAGAATTATAATTACCGTATGTTAACAGCGACTGGATTTCGCGGAGCGGATAGCGCATTAGTTAGTGTGAGTCGTGAAGTAATACACTGCTGGTTGCTGGTTCGATTCTGTTTCCGGCAAATATAGCCTCTCATCACTCTGAAGTTAGTAAATTGATTCCACGCTTGTCTGGGAAAGCTCCATCTGGAGTCCACACAAGATGTAATGCCAAATCGTCTTAATAAATCTTAAATTTCGAGTATTCCTGTGGTCAAATGAGGAAATGAACTGATTGCTTAGGAAAGGGATCCTGCAAGAGGCGTTACTGTTTTGGAGATGGTGTTTTGCGGTTGGATAAGAAAATTTCTGGGATACTTTTTTATAATTTCACAATTAAATTATTTAACACTCAGCAAATACTATCTCGAACGTATAAAATTCTATACTAGCCCTTCATTTTGCATGGTTATAGTTTAAATAAATAGTGCTCTGGAACAAAAACAGCTCTGTCTACCATTTGAAAGTCAATATTAAGGTAAATGAAAGTTTCCGTACGGAGTCAGCAACTCGCTTGTCTCGACATCTAGGAATATGATGATATTCTATACTGATCCTACCGATTTCTATCCTTCAAGATGTCACTATTTCAACTTGGTGTCAATTTTGTTTCAGATGACTGCGAATAAGATTTGGTTCTGTTTGTGAAATGATGGAATTCGGATGTTTGGAGCGCCCACTAGCGAAATTTTTCCACAGCTATGGGGCTTTCGTTTCCCGTCATCAGTTTCCGTTCATTGCGTTTCCAGTGTTGCTCACGCTCTACTTGGCGACAGGTTTGTTTGGCATTCCATTTATCAGTATACGAAACATGGCTTCGGATTTTCATTGAAAGATGACATGTATGGATGGATGAAAGTCTGATTATAATGAAATATTCAGTGCCACCAATTTGGAGTCATTAACTAAGATTTACTACAGAGATTAAGGGAATGCAAACGTTTTCGTACAAGTTTTCTCGGAACGCTTTGCCTGCTCGTTGACACCAGAGAATGTGGCTGTGTTGCGTAGTTTTCTGAATTTTCTTTTCTCGGCAGTTTTAGATTGAAACCTGAAGTTTTTCAAGTGAGGTATTTTTCTTGTTTTAGTGAATAAATGCTCAAGCACAACGAATCGAGTCGTCCTAAAATCCTCAAAGACATGCACAAAAGGGGAGCGGTTAGCGCAGTTTTAATGATGGCGATCGTCAGTAGCACGGTACTGGTTCGATCTTTCCTCGATCTTGCCAAGCCTGTCATCCCTCCGGTGTTCGGAAATTGGTACCAGACTTGTCAGCAAAAGTTTCACTTTTTGCTTTAACAGTATTCGTGAAGAAACACCAGTCGAACCTAAACGGAAAAGTGGAAAGACCTTTGTGGTTGATGGATGCGAGAAAACGAAATGAATGCGAGAAGTGTTGAGATCCACACATTACATGTGAAAGCTGGGTCGCGTAAAAAAAACGTTTACAAATATGAAAGTTTTGAATTTTACTGGTAGCTTTTTAGTATTCGCAGTTTCCATGCAGAGTTCAAGTATGGGTACAACTTTTTTCACCCAGGAGCTAGCTGTCAGCGAGTTTTCCATCTGTCGAAATCCTTGAAAAGCTATCGAAATTATTCGAAATTGTTTTTCTATGTATTACTACACTTTTCTAGAAGTACCATATTTTTTAAGCCACAGAATACTATTTATTAAACGTTTCATCATTTCATTTCCGATTAAATGGCAACAAAACTTTCGAGATAAAGTTTCTACGAAGGCGGTTTATAAGGAAGAAAGAAATAGGTTGGCGATTTTATTTCAGGTTACTTCTACCTCAATCCTCAAACCGACGCGATTTATCTCTATACACCCACCGATGCTCCGTCGAAAACTGAGCGCCAAGCAAGTTTTTTTTTTTTGAATATTATGGATGGCATGACATTGCTGTGGCCTAGTGATTAGAAGTGTCCCGTAGTATACCTATCAGATTGTTGACTCGTTTCCGCACTCCTTTGGATGAACACTGCATCCTTTTGACGGAACCATACATCTTTGAAAGGGTAAGAAAAATTACCATTAGAGCGAGAAGGGGTTGGTAGCGCAGGCATTTCACCTAGTGTATTTTAAGGTAGGATGAGTTCTGTTTACCAGAACAATGTGACAGTATTGATCGAGCTTTTTCCTAGCACCAACCGATAACACTTGGTTGCGGCAATTTTTTAAGAACATCACAGTTCTTGAGCCACCCAGCTAATGTTCGTCTAATAATATTAGCTGTTCTTCCAGATTATTCATGACCTGTGGCCCTTGGGTGAGGACAATTATGTACCTGGCCGGGGAGTGACACAGAGCCGCGAGGCACAGGTGAGGTTCATTTCTTCTTGTTCAGTTAGAATTCTAGTCGCAGCACTTTTACTCCTCGGTATGCAAGTTTGAACAGAAAGTATTGGCCATGGTAACTAATAATGAATCATGGCACATGTCTTACTGTTTACAAATGAGTCGGCTTCTTAATTATGCTTCTAGTACACTGGTTAAAGGTGTACTGGAATACACTGAATCGTTCAATGGTTCGATTCTGTGTTCATTCCTTTGATTTGTGAGCTTACCAGGGCTTCTATCCCTCCGAAATCAAGAAATTGGTAGCAGACTTGTCTAGAAGGACGAAAACAGTGTTTTGATATGTCGTTAGGCTACCGAAATTGACAATTTGTAAAGCAGATATCCGTCGAATCAATTAAACTACGGTTAATGGAATCGAACACAGGCGCATCATTCAGGAATTGATCAGCACCGCGGACACTGTATTCTTCGCACCTGCTTATTTAGAGTCCAGAACATTTTTGGAGAAAATATTACTGAAGGGATAATACTAATATCAAGATCCACTACCGTTCTGGTGTCAAAATAGTCGTATGGTTGCAAATCTCCATCTAAACCACAAAGGCGGTGACTGCTTGTGGTAGTGACGACCTGGGGCAGACTTTGCTTTGGCCAACCTTGAAACTCCAGGGAGCCATAAAGGTTACACCATCAAGGCTCCGAAAAAATGGAAATTGTGGTGGTGCCCGTACAACCAGGGAAAATGGGCCATTCAAGTAAGTAATGATCGAGATGCAATGAGAAATGAGTAAAATGTATTTAGTGAAGAAGTTATGACGACTTTAAACTTTGAACTGATATGTCTCAATACATTCCTAGATTATTTAACTGACACAAAGTGGATAAAAAGGTTTATTCGGCTAATGTTGCGAAGTCTTCGTCTTCTTCAGGGCCGTTGCTCTGAGTTGATGGTCCGCTGTTGTTCGATTGGTGTCTTCGTCTTCGTATCGACTCAAATCTTCTTCAACGTCCTGTTTAAAAGAGAACTGTCGGGTGACGTTGCCTCATTGGAGCGGTGCTCCACTGAAGAAGATCCAACTCCATACGTCCACAAAGACACCACATGGAGACTAAGGACGACCGTGGACCATCGACTCGGATGATCGACTCTGAGGAAGATGAAGACGTAGTAAGATTAGCCGAATAAAATGTTCGGTAACAACCTCATGTTTGCCAAATAATCCAGGATGACATTGATTATTGATGCCAAGGTTAAATGACGGTCGTTTGAAAAATATTGAGATGTCTCAGCTGACAGTGAGCTGTACTAGTACACATGAAAGAGATCAGACTAATAAAGCGAGAGAGAGATCTACGAGATCTACCCATAAAAGTCTTTTTTCACTTTTCGCGCCTATGCTGTTATCTGAAGCACGGAGAGGACTGAATAAGTGAAGCTTCAACTCAAATATTCTAATTGCGGAGAAATTATCGCCAGTTGTAGAAAAAATTACTTTCAACTTTATATGTTAAAAATGTGGAAAAATTCCAAAAGATGAGGGTCATTATAAAAACGTATCCATAAAGTGTACGGTTTCTTAGTTTATTAAGCTTTTCACGAACACAACAAGAAACGAATTTTGCCTGTTCGTTGGTGCGTATTTTATTTTATAGACAAATTTCTCTGAGTGCTCAATGCCTTGAGATTGAGGATCATTTATTGCAGGTGACGGTGGTTGCGCGGAACGGCGGCAACATTCTGTTGCCCGAGTATGCGCGTGCAATCAAGAGACTCGATATGTATATTCAAAATCGAATTAAGGTCTGTTGAAAAACAATGGCTGTTTTTTAACAGGAATTTTTAAGCCATCAATCACGTGCGACTATAATCAGTTGTTCTTTTCTTCCTCATTGGAAGACAGGTGAAAAACGGCTCTCAGGAAGGCGATACTGCCGAAACATCATCAGCTACTGTTGTATTGTATGTGTTTTTGTACGGAAGTAAACGTACGCTGGATAACAACCTCGCGATTGCTGAACAAGAAAGCGACGTATTTATAAATTTTTAAAAAATTGAACTCAATGATGCTGAGATATTTGCGAAACTCCGTACCGCAGGTGTCTGCTGTGGGGATCGAACATGGTATTACCCTCTGTGGGAGCTAATGTGTTCACTACCACATCGTGCGGGTCCTTCGCTTTGCATTCCTCTCAGCTTTGTTTTGACTTATAGGTGCTCTCAGCAATCAATGTAGTTGTTATGCTTTAACCTATGGGTGTTATCAGCATTCACCCGCTAATGGGATCGATCTGGGAGCACAAATCGGCATTGAACCAAGTTAAGCTGAACGTCTTGTATAAATTATAGTGTACTCATTTCATCCGTGCTTTAACGGAACCTGAGGGATAGACGTGACGAAGGATCCGCTATTTGTGGTGGTGAACACGTTAGTCCCCGGAAGGGATAATAACGCTTTCTATCCCCAATACGTGAGATTCGAAGTTTTGTAGATTTTTCAGCATCATTGTGGTTACATTTCGCATCATGTCCTGTCATGAAAAAAGAGGAGTAAATGAAAAAGTGACGTCAATAATTCAGTTCAAATACAACTTTATTGGTCGGCATGAAAAGTATTAGAATGTATAATTTTCCCAAAGAGATACAACTTCGTTTTTTCGTCAACGTGGAATTCCAAGTTTACAGAAGCGAGGAATTTTTCAAAGAGTATTTCCGCAGCGATTTATTGTTCAAGATTCTGTTAGCAAGCAGTTGTCAAGATGTTCGAAAAAATGACAGTTGCTCATACAGTGGCTTCGTTGAGTATGATGGATGAGGAAGTGATTCGTAACTCAACTCATTTAACTTCTTCGACGTAAGTATAGCATCGAGCTTTCACGCAGCAGGGCTGGATCTTTTCGGTTCGCCATCTCTGGGTACAAACTCTGCAGTTTTTTATAGGATGGTTCTCTGTTGCGACCGTATCAACGAAATTCATGACGTTGGTTTTTATGATTTTCCTGTGGGAAGTAAAAAGCTTACCATAACGGTCTTTTCATTCAAATTCGACCTACAAAGTATCTTACTGGCTTAGCCTCGGTCCAATGACCAAAATGTACGTCGTTAGATGTCGTCTAGGATTCAATTTTATCCGACATCACAATTCGATTAAGAAATGGGCCGTTCTAGTTGCGTAAAAGAAGCGCCGAATGGGTTTACGGTTTCCGTGCCGTTGGTTCAAGTAATACTTCACCCACTTATCAAGCTTTCCCACCTCCCAAGTACATCTGAAATAACAGCCATTTATTGAGTTCTTAAACTTTTCCACAAGCAGTTAAGTAGCTTTTTGATGGGCAGCTTAGAATAACGCCTTAAAACTGTCTTTGTTAATTGCTGATACGTCCACTTGATCTTCTCCTTGAAAACTCACATCTCACTTTGAATTTTTCCTCATCTTATACTCACTGTGCGCACTGGATGTCAGAACCTCTCCTACGACCCATGTTTGGCACCATTTCGAGTGACTTTCGTTCCTTTTTTATGTTTTGTTTGTAAAGGAAGTAGACGAGTTTTTTGACCCTGGGGCACAATTTCAGCCAGCGAAACGTCATTCCGATAGGCTTCAGAAAAAACTTTAATATGGAAAAGGTCGTGCCACTATTATCATACATTCTGAATGCTACTGGACAGTTATTCTTACTAGAAATTTTTATTACTAATATTCTGGATGGCATGCTCGACGCTTTACCTTTCGGTGTTCTTAGTGCTTGTCTGAGGTTAACCGGGGGACGTTAAGTCTATAAAGTTACCACCTCACTTAAATCTGCTATTTAATTATCATTTCTTAAAGCAAGTATATTTGCGCATGTATGCCGTAGGTCACTTTATACATGTCGTCTTTTTCAACCATACTCTTGGGAAATGTGACGCAACGTCACTTTACGCATAGAAGACTAAATTTCGCTTCATCCTATTTTACATATCCTATTCAGGCTTTTTTCATCATTTCTTTTTGTATTATGTCTTTATAGGTGAGATTCCGAAGCAAAACATACACTTATCGCGATCTTTGTCTTCGTTGGAAGAAAAAATGTCCAGGCAACGACCATATCCAAATCATCTCAGAGCTGTACAATCATGGCATTAATATCACCTACCCTACATTCCGAATAGGAAACAAGTGAGCTTTTTGCGTAGTGATTTGTTTTTCTGCATATAATCAAAGCGACACTATTATTTCCTCGCCTCAGCTGAATGTTTTCGGAAAGTAGAACGTCCTTGAAAGGTGTGACATTCCTGTGACTTATAGGTGCTCTCAGCAATCAATGTAGTTGTTATGCTTTAACCTATGGGTGTTATCAGCATTCACCCGCTAATGGGATCGATCTGGGAGCACAAATCGGCATTGAACCAAGTTAAGCTGAACGTCTTGTATAAATTATAGTGTACTCATTTCATCCGTGCTTTAACGGAACCTGAGGGATAGACGTGACGAAGGATCCGCTATTTGTGGTGGTGAACACGTTAGTCCCCGGAAGGGATAATAACGCTTTCTATCCCCAATACGTGAGATTCGAAGTTTTGTAGATTTTTCAGCATCATTGTGGTTACATTTCGCATCATGTCCTGTCATGAAAAAAGAGGAGTAAATGAAAAAGTGACGTCAATAATTCAGTTCAAATACAACTTTATTGGTCGGCATGAAAAGTATTAGAATGTATAATTTTCCCAAAGAGATACAACTTCGTTTTTTCGTCAACGTGGAATTCCAAGTTTACAGAAGCGAGGAATTTTTCAAAGAGTATTTCCGCAGCGATTTATTGTTCAAGATTCTGTTAGCAAGCAGTTGTCAAGATGTTCGAAAAAATGACAGTTGCTCATACAGTGGCTTCGTTGAGTATGATGGATGAGGAAGTGATTCGTAACTCAACTCATTTAACTTCTTCGACGTAAGTATAGCATCGAGCTTTCACGCAGCAGGGCTGGATCTTTTCGGTTCGCCATCTCTGGGTACAAACTCTGCAGTTTTTTATAGGATGGTTCTCTGTTGCGACCGTATCAACGAAATTCATGACGTTGGTTTTTATGATTTTCCTGTGGGAAGTAAAAAGCTTACCATAACGGTCTTTTCATTCAAATTCGACCTACAAAGTATCTTACTGGCTTAGCCTCGGTCCAATGACCAAAATGTACGTCGTTAGATGTCGTCTAGGATTCAATTTTATCCGACATCACAATTCGATTAAGAAATGGGCCGTTCTAGTTGCGTAAAAGAAGCGCCGAATGGGTTTACGGTTTCCGTGCCGTTGGTTCAAGTAATACTTCACCCACTTATCAAGCTTTCCCACCTCCCAAGTACATCTGAAATAACAGCCATTTATTGAGTTCTTAAACTTTTCCACAAGCAGTTAAGTAGCTTTTTGATGGGCAGCTTAGAATAACGCCTTAAAACTGTCTTTGTTAATTGCTGATACGTCCACTTGATCTTCTCCTTGAAAACTCACATCTCACTTTGAATTTTTCCTCATCTTATACTCACTGTGCGCACTGGATGTCAGAACCTCTCCTACGACCCATGTTTGGCACCATTTCGAGTGACTTTCGTTCCTTTTTTATGTTTTGTTTGTAAAGGAAGTAGACGAGTTTTTTGACCCTGGGGCACAATTTCAGCCAGCGAAACGTCATTCCGATAGGCTTCAGAAAAAACTTTAATATGGAAAAGGTCGTGCCACTATTATCATACATTCTGAATGCTACTGGACAGTTATTCTTACTAGAAATTTTTATTACTAATATTCTGGATGGCATGCTCGACGCTTTACCTTTCGGTGTTCTTAGTGCTTGTCTGAGGTTAACCGGGGGACGTTAAGTCTATAAAGTTACCACCTCACTTAAATCTGCTATTTAATTATCATTTCTTAAAGCAAGTATATTTGCGCATGTATGCCGTAGGTCACTTTATACATGTCGTCTTTTTCAACCATACTCTTGGGAAATGTGACGCAACGTCACTTTACGCATAGAAGACTAAATTTCGCTTCATCCTATTTTACATATCCTATTCAGGCTTTTTTCATCATTTCTTTTTGTATTATGTCTTTATAGGTGAGATTCCGAAGCAAAACATACACTTATCGCGATCTTTGTCTTCGTTGGAAGAAAAAATGTCCAGGCAACGACCATATCCAAATCATCTCAGAGCTGTACAATCATGGCATTAATATCACCTACCCTACATTCCGAATAGGAAACAAGTGAGCTTTTTGCGTAGTGATTTGTTTTTCTGCATATAATCAAAGCGACACTATTATTTCCTCACCTCAGCTGGATGTTTTCGGAAAGTAGAACGTCCTTGAAAGGTGTGACATTCCTGCTATCCTCATCGCCCTGTTAGATTAGTCGAATAAAAATCACAATTTACAGGGCAAATGCCTTCTGTTCTTATGATTTTGTTCTCTCTTCGTCGCGGATTCTTTCCTATTCTTTTCCGTTTCTATTCGTATTCTTAATTCAGGTCATAAATGAAAAAACAAAAATGCTGTTCTAGGAGCGGTTATCTTGGTGCTGGTCTTGGTGGAGTATCACTCAGTAAGGACGACAACAATACCGTAATATTAGCATCGGCTAAAGCATGGCTGCTGGTGTATCAGCTGAAGTTCTTTCCAACCAACGTTTCCTATCTCTCTGGAGTTTGGGAGAAGGTTAGGAAGAACCCCTAAAGTGGTCTTATTGAAAAAATTGGAAAAGGTGAAGATAAAACTAAGGAAGGATCTCTTTAAATGGCTGTTGAACTTCGCATGGTTTACATCATATACTGTAGGTTTGTATCGGTAAAAAAGGCACTTTACCACTTTGTTGTATTTTTAAAATCTCAGTAGTCATAGCGGAGATTACAAACTAAAAAATGAATAATTTTGAAATATGCTTGAAAGAGTTAATATTTTAAGGCATTCAAAATCCATTTGGATAATTATCCAGAAGATCCATACATCTCCATAACGTACTTCCACTCTCAAACACTTGCTGAGGAATTGAAGCGCAATGCTGACAGTTTAATGCCAAGGTGAGGGCAAGACCTTGCTAGCCGTCAGGTCGGGACTAATTGTGATTTCTAGATTCGTCATGGCCTTTGTGATTCTAATGATCTTTGCTGTGATTTGTTCACTCGTCACTATCAAAGGTGGGTTGTCTTAAAAATCGTCGTCCATCGTCCATGTATATTTAAAAGCTGTTGATAATGAGAAACTAATCGGTTGGAATAAAGAGCAGAGTGAAATGTAAAAGAAAAGGCGACTGAGCTGAATAATTCTTTCCAGAACGAGTTTTTCGACAACTCCTACTTCCTTTCCTTGCCAAAGCTGTTTCCAATCATTCCAATCTATTTGGGTGTAGGTACTTTCTATGTGGACTGGGTTCTATCAAAGCCAATACTGTCGATTTTTGGCGTGGTTAACGCCGGTATGGGCATCGCCAGTGCCATGGGAGGTCTGATACTGCTCAACGTACAATACAATGACATCGTAGCCGTGATGCCTTTCCTCGTTGTTGGTGAGTGGGCAAATTAGGCTCAAATTCCTTTGATATCAGGAAGAAAAAAACTGAGCTTGATAGAGTTGACGTTGAATGTTTAATGTGTTCTCAGCTATGTAGTATTCTTAGAATGTCAAATATCGCAGTTGCATTGATTATGCCGAGCTTTCTTTTGATCTCAGAAAGCTGAGCGCCGTTCTAACAAATTCCATTTAGTTTGATTCAAAGAACATATCCAGTTTCAGCTGTTGGTACTGACAACATGTTTCTGATGGTGGCCGCAGTGAAACGCACTTCGCGGGCACTTCCTCTGGAGAAAAGAATCGGCGAGTGCATGTCAGACGCGGCAGTATCTATTCTTATAACTGCTCTCACTGGTTCGTCTTCTCCGCGCTCCTTGTATTAGTATAACATTTTCGTTGCATAATGCAGGGCACAAGAGGGATTTCCTATGAGGGAGTTTGAAAAATCTATCCAAAAGCTTAGCTAACGGTACACCAATGCCAATGCCAGAAATCATCACTCGTAGAACGAACAACATAATGACATTAACAGTCGCTATCTGAAAACCTTCCTTTCAGCCCACATGGGTCAGTGGCTATCTACGGCGAGCGAGTACTAGGCAAAACCTTGCCACGGCCATCTCGAGCCTTCAGAAAAAAGAGATCTTGCCACACCCGCAAATTAACACGCAAATTGAATTTATACTTTAACTCGCGTGGCTGTTCGTAGAGACGGGGAATTCGGGTTCTTAACCAGTTTTTTCCTACTGACCTAAAGTGGTGTAATTTACAAAGAAATTACAATTTTTGAACTTTTTTTTCAAGGACATTTTCTCTACCAAGTGGCTACAATCTTCAAATATGTTGTACTTAAATTCACCATTAAATGGAAAAATAATAGTAGAGTAAGGTGAGTCTTAACGTGTGGCAAAATTTTGTGCCTGCGTGGTGCTTAGTATTTGACTTGGGGTGTGATGTGAAATACAACAATAGCGATGTTAATGCTCCTGGTTTTGCTCACATCTCAGCATCCTTGTGGTTTCATTTCAAGCAGTGGCCTGCCAGTGTAAAAGAGTAAGTAGTAAATAAAAGTTAAAGCATTGTAATTTAAGCTCTGGTTCGCCATTTCACGGCGATGCGGATATTGGGAGGTGATCGACTTGAATGTGACTTTCCTAGTAATACTCTTTTGTGCTATTCTTTATTGCTTTTGGAGTCATGTTATAGGTTTTTAATGATATCCATTGCGGAGTTTTCCTTTAAAAGTAGTTGTTGTTTAAGCAATTTAGTTCTGCTAGTTTGCTACTGCTATTTTGAAAGCAGAAGAGTAGTCGAATCAGTGAAAACTGTGTACAAGAACAAGTTGCTAACGCTAGAACGTAATGAAGAAAAAAAGGTCTAATACTGGCTGCGAAAAAAGTACAATGGGGAAAATGAAAAGATAATATAATTTAATACAAAAAGATAATTCTATTGCATTTCACACAACATCTGCCGTGAAAAAATAAAAGACAGCAGATAAAATTTTAACTTATTATCTACTGACTTTTCTTTTTAATGGCAGGATTTGTATTACGAAATATATCTTCAATGATGCTGAGTTATTTGCAAAACTCCGGACCGCAGGTGTCTGCGGTGGGAAACGAACGCGATATTGTTCTTTCGGGGAGTAACGCGTTCACCACCACACCATGCGGGTCCTTCGTTTCGCGTGTCTCTCAGCTAACCCTATCGATCTTTTGCCATTAGCAATCACCCTTTAACCCAACAATAGATAATTTTTTTAAAATTTTAATTTGACCCGCCTTCATGTCTACTGTGTAGATCCCAGCACTTCTCACATTTGATTTGTTTTCTCGCATTCACTGTCCACGAAAATCTTTCAACTTTACATGTGACTTCAGTTGCTGCTTAAGGATTTTCACTTCGTCTTGAATATCGAAGAATGCAGGTCAAGCACTTTTTTCAGAAGGTCTGGCACATCCGGCCTGGAGCGTTCCCATTTGGATTGCAGAGAGTGATTTCTTCCCAGACAAATCCGGTGCCAATTTCCCGACCCGGAGGGTGAGAGGCGTAGTTCGAAGCGGGACCGAACTAGCACCATAATGACAGGCATCACTACCACTGTGCTATTCGCCTTCTCTATTTAAAAGTTGTATATTAAAAAGATCCACGGATCTCCCTCATATGAGGGATCTCGAGCCGGTTAGTCGCGAGGCTACGTGGCGCGTCCCCAGGTGGCGGATAGGGGTTAATCGTGGACCAAAAGCGACCTTTGTTCCCTGAGACACAGGTGGATCCAAGAGATATACATTACTTCGCGAGAAATTGAACTCGTTTTTTGGAACCGTAACCTATTTATTTGAAAACACACACATATATATATATGCATATACGTCATTTGAATAGGAAATAAAATTGTTTGGTCTTCAGATGCGTTCTCATTTGGCGTCGGCACAATCACTACAATTCCAGCAGTACAGATTTTTTGCATCTACACCTGCTGTGCTCTGGTGCTCACTTTTATCTATCAGGTTACTCAGTTCAACACTATCTAAAACAATATTGGTAACTAATAGCTTAGTCGTGGGGCAATACATGTTTTCAGCAGTTTTTCAACACCTTATCGACTAGTTTAATGTTGATGGGTCGATAAGGATATGTTGAACTGCGGAATCAATTCATGAATTTTCTCAAGAAAAGTATTTATTGGTTCCATTATGTTTTTGGAGCTAAACCAATTTTTACAGATCACGTTCTTTTGCGCTTTGCTTTCGCTAGCCGTCAAATGGGAAGCTGAAGGAAAACATTCTCTATGGCTGACGACTACCATATGTCCTAAGGTATCCTTGCTTTTTGGACATTTTTCTATATGGTCTGACTTCGCATGTTGTGCGGATACAAACACCTCTTTTATTGTTGTCTGTTGTCTCACATCTGTCACTCATGAATTTCATCGAATTGGCAAGTTAGTTTAGCTGCCATTTAAGGACCTTGTTCATAAATGTCGCTGAATACTGGTCGAGTCAATTCTTCCTGGTACCTAGGACTAGCTCTATCAAAACTTCCATTTTTTCATCGTAGGTAGTTGTGGGCCCTCATGAATTAAACAGCGTTTTTACCCGGAGGAGTTCGGTACCAGTTCACCGACCCCGCAATGATAGGGGGCTTTATGAGCTAGGTGTTGAGTCGAACGAGAGATTCGTGAATTGCACGGCATCACTGACCAGGATGCCTGCCGCCTGTTATTATTATTAATGCTATTATTAATATTACTGTTGCTACTATAGCTGTTGTCATTATCATTAAAATAAGAAGAGAAGATGAAGAAGCTGGAAAAGAAAGGAGTAAGCCTAAAATTTGTGCTTACACTAAATGATGGCTGAGAATAAATCGAGCAGGAATGAACAAAATAAAAATGCGGAAATCAATGTTTCTAAAGAGGAATAATGCATTCAGGTTGCTTCGTCTCCATCAACCAGACTACTTTGGCTTGGATCACGGGTACATCCCGATCCGAGCCATGCTTCCAATCGGAAACAGTGCGCTGCTACGAACTTTTTCCAGAACTGGTGGGATTTTTCTTTATGACTCTATGGAGATCCAAGTTTAAATTCATGGGCCGGTATGCAATTTGAGGCTGTTGACTCTATTTTATCTCAAACATCGATCTTCCATTAACCTCAACATAGCTGATCAGCATGTATTTTCTGTTTTTTGGTAACATAGCATAAAGTAGGTTTCGCGTTGATCAATCCCTGAGGGATGCGCCATGCATTCGACTTCATTAAGCATCGTTGGAGGTGATTGAATGCATATCTGGCCTTTACAATGACTCGCGGTGGCCGGCCGATGTATCGAGCCAGTGCTGCTATCCTCCCAGAGGAAGTCTGGTACCAATTTGCCGACCCCGGAGGGATGGAAGGCTTGGTGGGCCATGGGCGCATTTTCGCGTGCGCGCCGCAGTGGCGCCTCCAACCACTGCGCCACACGCGCCCTTGTTTTTTGGTAACATAGCATAAAGTAGGTTTTGAATAAACGTCTTGCTAGAGTATCCATGAAAAAATGCATGGTAAAGCAATTTTGTTCTGCGAAATTTGGATCAGAAGCAATCTGATTTGTGCTTTTAGATTCACAAAATGCAAGAGTTTCTTATATTACGATTAAGAGAGAAATCATGGTTCGATCTGGCGTTGTGTCCAAGTTTTGCGAATATCTTAACATCGCTGTGGTTGATTTCGCATAATACCCTGCCGTAAAAATTGTAGTAGGCATTAAATGAAAATGTAGACATTGTAATTTTGACTTCAACTTCAGCTTAACTGGGTTCAGTGCCGATATGGGCTTTCCAGATCACTCCCATTGACTGCTGATCGCTGATGGCATTGGTAGATAGAGAACTAGGTGATAGAAGCGTAGATCAAGAGCCTTCGTGGCGCAGTGTGTATTGCGCGAGCCACCGAAAGGGAAATCGTAATTCGACTTGGCCCGGGCTCCAAGTTTTGAGGATATCTCAGCTTTGTTGTGGAAAGAGTTTCTATCTCAGTAATTTCTTGGAAATGAACTGAAAATAACTGCAAAGTCTAGGAAAAACTGAATAAGAACGAATGGTAAGAGAAAAGTGAATGTCATTGCTTTAGGTAGTAGAGTACTTCAATAGAATGTCTTCCTTTCAAGATCTTGTGCCCAACGCGATTCTCACTCATTAGTGATAATACTTCTGTTAAGAATTCTGCTGAAGTTCCTAATTGAGTATAAACTGTAACGCTAGCTTTTGGGTATTTATTCCAGAATATATCCCTTTTCTCAAACAACATCTTTCACAAGTGCGATCATATTTCTACCAGGTATGCGCCCATCCTGATGCAGCCAGCTATCAAAGCTTTGGCCGGAATATGGTATTGTATTTACGTCGGATTTGCCATCTACGGTTGCACACAATTACGAGAAGGACTGGAACCGGTGAATCTCTTGGTAAGGCTGTCTCTGATTTTCCTCTACCATCGCTTACACTCTCTTCATGAGCCCTTGACGATCCTTTGATAACCATAATTGAAAACTTCTACTCGAACATCAATAGTTTATAACCTAGTTGGCTTCTTATTCAAACGAAACTTTAAAAAACTTTTCTGGGTGAGCCTTAGAATAAAGAGTTCGCTATTTACATTAACAACCGTAATTCCTGGCTTGTTCCCCAACATTTGTTGTTTAGGTTGACGATTCCTATGCAAAGCCCCATTACGTCGCGTTGGAACGACATTTCTGGCACTATGGAGCTACACTGCAGGTGAAGAGATTTATTTGAGTTCTATTTTCCTCGTTTCCACTTTTTCGATATATATATAACCGCAGTGGCGCCTCCAACCACTGCGCCACACGCGCCCTTGTTTTTTGGTAACATAGCATAAAGTAGGTTTTGAATAAACGTCTTGCTAGAGTATCCATGAAAAAATGCATGGTAAAGCAATTTTGTTCTGCGAAATTTGGATCAGAAGCAATCTGATTTGTGCTTTTAGATTCACAAAATGCAAGAGTTTCTTATATTACGATTAAGAGAGAAATCATGGTTCGATCTGGCGTTGTGTCCAAGTTTTGCGAATATCTTAACATTGTGGTTGATGATTTCGCATAATACCCTGCCGTAAAAATTGTAGTAGGCATTAAATGAAAATGTAGACATTGTAATTTTGACTTCAACTTCAGCTTAACTGGGTTCTATGACGAAGAAGAAGTCTAAGCGTTCTACATGGACTTGGAGAGGTTCTACAGAGAAGACCATGCATTCTTCAAGGTCATCATTCGAGATTTCAATGCCAAGATTGGACCAAGAAGAACGTCTGAGGAACGTCACATTGGGACCTACGGATTAGAATGGAACGAACAGGGTGAGTGGCTCTCTCAGCTTATCATGGCGACCAAGACCATCCATGGTAACTCGCAATTCCAGAAGCCCCACTCTCAACGCTGGACGTGGAAGTACCCGAATGGAGACTACCATAAGGAAACAGACCACATCAGTGTAAACAGGTTTTGCTTACCGATGTCGCTGTTGTCCCAAAATTCTACACGGGATCAGACCACCATCTTCTTCGTGCAAGATTTTATTTTTCGCGGAAAGGAGAAAAAGCCGCTAAATTTAAAAACCGAAGACGCAGAACCACCACAAACTGGGACTATTCAACTCATTAGTCCGTTGTGGATTAGAATGGAACGAACAGGGTGAGTGGCTCTCTCAGCTTATCATGGCGACCAAGACCATCCATGGTAACTCGCAATTCCAGAAGCCCCACTCTCAACGCTGGACGTGGAAGTACCCGAATGGAGACTACCATAAGGAAACAGACCACATCAGTGTAAACAGGTTTTGCTTACCGATGTCGCTGTTGTCCCAAAATTCTACACGGGATCAGACCACCATCTTCTTCGTGCAAGATTTTATTTTTCGCGGAAAGGAGAAAAAGCCGCTAAATTTAAAAACCGAAGACGCAGAACCACCACAAACTGGGACTATTCAACTCATTAGTCCGTTGTTGGGAAGATGCCGTTGTCGATAACATCGACGAAGAATAGGATCGGCTTATTCAATATCTTTACGTTAGCAATATGAAAGCTGATAGTTGGAAATTCACCAAGAGACGTCTGTCTTTAGAAACACTCGAGCTAATACGCCAGCGTGGAATCGTACGAGCTGCGGGCAACCGAGGCTCGTGGAGGACTTCCAAAACGGTGCAGACAAGCGATAAACGAAGATCTTAAAGAGAGAAGAGCAGCAGTTATGGTCGAAACTGTAGAGGCTGGGTTTCGAAGTCCACGCAAGCTTCGCCAATTATAACACAAAGATGATTGCACTCCGACGCCTAGACGGAACAGTTACAGCGTCCAGAAAGGCAATGGAGAAGACCAATCATGAATACTATTCAGATATCTTCAATACCCACATGCTCTTTCCCTTATATGAAATAAAGGAGGATGGATATGTCCGAAATCCAACATGCTATTTCGTCGGTGAAAAATAGAACAGCACCAGGTCCGGAGTGGATAAGATCAGAACATGTGAAGAACCTTCCGCCAGCCCTCGTAAACACACTGGCTCCGCTCTTCACACGTTACACTTCTGAATTCAAGGTCCCTACTCATTGGAAAACCAGCGTGACCGTGTTATTGTTCAAGAAGGGTGACCTCCACGATATCGGCAAATACCGCTCAATCTGCTTGCTGTCTGTCATCTACAAACTTTTTACTCAAGTCAATCTAAATAGGATTGACAAAACACTGGACAAAGGACAGCCATGTGAGCAGGTAGGGTTTCGAAAAGGATTTATTACAACCGACCACATCAGCACGATAACGAGACCCATCGAAGTATATGGGCAGTACAAAGGGCTGTTATATCTCACTTTCATCGTTTTAAAGAAGGCCTTTGACTCAATTGATATAGAAGCATTCATGAAGGCGCTTGATAATAAGGAGTCCCTACACAGTATACAAAGATTCTTAGTAAGCTATGCAAAGATTTTACAATTAAGATATTCTCATTCTACAACGATATCAACATCGACCTCAAAAGAGGAGTTAGGCAATGCGATACCATTTCGCCATTATTAACCGCCACCCTCCAGAACGTCATACCAGCATTGGAATAGGATAACCCGGGAATGAAAGTCGATGGTCAGCAGTTACATCATCTTCGTTTTGCTGATAACATCGTTCTTACAACAACAGACATTAGCCAAGCAGAACGTAATCTTGCAGACTTTGATAAAACGTGTGGAAAGACTGGTCTTCGACTAAAGCTCACGAAAACGATGTTAATGAAGAGCGGATTGTTTTCGTTTGCCCCATTCACGCTCAACGGGACGAATATCTCCGAATGCTCCAGTTGTATCTGTGTATGTTGGGAAATCAATGTGATGAACAACTTAGCTCCAGAGCTGGGCAGAAGGAAACTAGCTTCTTGGGAAGCTCTTAAGAGCATCGAGAATATAGTGAAGAGAACAAAGAATACCCGACTCCGTGCCCACCTTTTCGACTCGACGGTTCTTCCTGCCTTAACGTATGCGTCAGAAACCTGGTCGCTACGTAAGCAGGATGAAAGATCACTCAGCGTTATCGAACGCACAGTCGAAAGGACGATGCTAGGAGTATCCCGTTTCACACAAGTAAGGGATGAGAACTTCCGTCAACGATCAAAAATCAAAGATGCCGTTCTGTACGCCAAACAGTCGAAGGTAAGGTGGGTCGGACACATAATGCTAATGAATGGACAAAAGCCGTCAGTGACTGGATTCCTCGGGTTGTCAAACCTACTTCAGCACGACTATCGATCCGATGGTTAGAGTTCTTCACGAAGAGCCAAGAAGATAAATGTGATGCTCGACGAATCCCTAGAGTGAGCAGAACCCACTGGGTTACTCTTGCACACGACAGGGAAAAATGGGTGTCTGCTCGAGTTACTCAACTATCA
>MQTX01000327.1:303848-316835 GCA_009735665.1 Angiostrongylus cantonensis
TGTTTTGTGGGTTATTTTCACACATGTTTTTTAGTAAACTAGAAAAAGCTGTGGTTAGGATTTGGTTGCTGTTCCTTGATAGGATGAATGCCTAAGCGACTGTGAAGAACGCTGATTTAATATCTACAGTCCCCCTAGACGTGGGCTTCATGTCTTGTTGCGCGCCTTCAAGGTAAATAAACTGATAAAAGATGCAGTATCAGTATTTATATGACCGGTGTTCATGCTTCGAAAATTACCGATGATAAGGAATATAGTTTTCGATCTAGTGCGGGGTCCAAGTTTTCGACTATGTCAGCATCGTTGTGGTTGATTTCGCATAGGACACTGACGTGAAAATTGTAGCAGGCAGTAAATAAAAAAGTAAAGGTGTAATAACAACTTTTTGTCTTGTAATAGTATCCAGGATCGACTTTCTATTGAGCTCGGCATTGAATTATGAATTCGTCGTTTTTCCTCTTAGCAATCGCGAGGTTGTTAAACAGCATACGTTTACTTTCATACAATAACACACATACAACACAATCGTAGCTGACGTTTCGGCAGAATCTCCTTCTTCAGAGCCTGGAAGGGTACACCAATACGCAGCTTACTAAGTCAAACACTTTAACAGCACAGACAGAAAGATGAGAATGAGAACTTCCGTCAACGATCAAAAATCAAAGATGCCGTTCTGTACGCCAAACAGTCGAAGGTAAGGTGGGTCGGACACATAATGCTAATGAATGGACAAAAGCCGTCAGTGACTGGATTCCTCGGGTTGTCAAACCTACTTCAGCACGACTATCGATCCGATGGTTAGAGTTCTTCACAATGAGCCTAGAAGAAAGATATTATGCCCGATGAGTCCCGAGAGCGAGCAGAATCCACTGGGCTACATTTGCATGCGATAGGGAAAAATGGAATCGAATATGGTTGACGACTGCAGCACCCCCGTCAACGATCGATGCGAAGGTAAGGACCGAGATCACGCGTGATCTCGGGGCATTTTCCCCGCCATTCATTGTAAGATTTTTGGCGTTTATCCAAAAAGCCTTGTGGAGTTTGCGTGTTGGTGTTTTAGTCTCCTGTGCCAGGTTAGCAACTTTTATATGAAAATCGTTTCCTGTGTGCTTTTGTATTTTATGCGTCCCTAGTGGCGTGCGTTGTTCCACGCATATGATACAAAAGCATAGCGTCTCGTAAACACACTGGCTCCGCTCTTCACACGTTACACTTCTGAATGCAAGGTCCCTACTCATTGGAAAACCAGCAGCGTCCCTAGTGGCGTGCGTTGTTCCACGCATATGATACAAAAGCATAGCGTAGACGATTTTGGCATAAAAGTCACTATCCTCGCACAGGATGCCAAAACACAAACGCGCAAGCTTTTTGAGGCTTTTTGGATAAATGCAAAAACCCTAAAATGAACAGCAGGGTGGAATGCCCCGAGATCACGCGTGATTTCGTCCCTTACCTTCGTATCCATCGATGATCCTCATCTTTGTGGATGTGTTATTGAAGTGTTTGACGTAGTAAGCTGCGTATTAGTGTACCCTTCCAGGCTCTTAAGAAGGCGATTCTGTCGAAACGTCAGCTACGATTGTGTTGTATGTGTGTTATTGTGTGGAAGTAAACGTATGCTGTTTAACAACCTCGCGACTGCTGAGAGAGAAAACGACGAATTTATAAAGATTTGCTGTATTTAACTTTTTACTTGTTGCCTATTACTTTTTCCATGGAAACGCGTTACGTGATATACGAAGACAATTATTTCGCGTTATGAGCAGAACTCGAAACTCCAGTTTAGCATCGAACCCACTACTACCTTTTCCGCAGGCTCACGTGCTATCCACTACACCATCGACGTTCTTTTTTTGCCTTTTGTCTCAGGCAGTTTCATAAACTACCGGTGCCATGAGCAATCTCCCGTCGGCGGAAATGACTCACGTGCTATCCACTACACCATCGACGTTCTTTTTTTGCCTTTTGTCTCAGGCAGTTTCATAAACTACCGGTGCCATCAGCAATCTCCCGTCGGCGGAAATGCGGTGGCGAGCACAAATTGGCATTGAACTTAGCTTACCTGAAGCTGCAGTCCACATCACAATGTTTTATTTTGTGGCGTAATGATCTCGATAGTGCAATGGGTAACATGTGAACTACCGGAAAGGTTAATCGCGGATTCAAAGCTCACCTGTGCTTCCAACAATTGCTGGCATGTTAGCATCTCTTGGTTGTAAACCTTTGCCGTTGATCTCTGAAGTCACAAGGTGATTAGCCTAATTGTAAGTGATGCACCCAATTATCGGTTTACATTTCTTGTTAGAGGTATCTCAAAAATAGGGAGCTACACTACCAAGGAAAATACTTGAATGCCCAGCGTTTTAAGACTTACATTAGAGTTTGGAACAACTCAGACGATTATTTCATGGTTTTTCGGTTCCAGCGGAAAGATTGCTATTCTTTTTCATTAACTATCATAGTATATAAGCGCAGCAAATATGTTGCTCACTTTTAGAATCAATTCTGACTCACCCCGTCTCAATTCGTCGGATATAAATAAAACACGCAAAAACAAGTAAATAGAATGAAATATAAAATATATAAATAAAATAGTTTCATTGCAGATCGTGGTGAGTAACGCCCCGAATCTAAGCAATCCGTATGAGAGAAGCCGGATAGAAGAAATGGTGTTAGCATTTGCCAATGCACCACAAGCAATTGGAGAGCAGAGTGTCCAGTTTTGGATGAACGAAATGAAAAGATACTACCGTACAGAATTCAACATCACCATTAGAGATGACGTGAGTTTTGATGCTACCACAGTTGTTTTTACAGCGTACGGTTAGAGATGTCTTTATTACAGTAGACATAAAGTGGAGATGATTTTGAAGACAACATAAAATCAATAAAAACAAAGTGGAAAAACGACATAGATCACACCATTGCTTCATCTTATTCAATACCCACTCATCAGTAGCGTTTCCGATTCGTGTGAGAATTTGAAACCAAAGGAGATTTCTTTTCGAACAATCCCACCGTTGATAATAGTGGGGACATGTGTTACCTATACTTTATTTGTGAAAACAGCAAAAGAGCGCAATGTCAAATTTTTTTTTGTGGGAAAGATAGCAAGCCACAGGAGGAATGTGCCGATTGTGAAGGAGAAAAGTAATTTTCCATAGGCTGATACTCTTATCTATGGCAACGATTGCTGTCGCTGTGATTGTTGTCAAGTCTAGAAGTCAGGAGAGTAAAAGCTTCTCGATTGCATTTTTCCATTGATGCTCAGGCATTCTACGAGATGGCAGCGCACTATCTTTACACGAATGACGCCGACCCATGGATGGAGGATGTCAAATGGGTCCTAGATAAGCATCATCGGCCTTACATATATGCATTCAGGTATTTTCTATTTATGTGAATCTGGCAGAGTATTTTTCTGCCTCCTAACCTTTTCTTGAGGTTGTTAGGTGCACCTATTTCGATGCTTGGATAGACAGATGACCTCTTTTCTCGAATCGTAGCAGTTTACTGACGGAATTTTTTTGTTGAAGATCTTGAAAAAGCCATACTAGAATCTTACCCACTTGTTATCACGAACGTTGTTCAGTCGTTGGTGGGGAAAATATTTTCCTTTTTGCTATACTATATACATGCTTGCAAGGCGGGTTACTGACGTTGGTACGCTCGCTATAGAGTTTTTGATGCCAACGTCGTTCCTTCTTAGAATAACTAACCTCCCAGAAAAATAACTCCGCTATTTTGGAGAGCTGGAATGCTTTATTGAGTTCTAACTAATTGGTTTTTTTTCCTTCCCTAGTATTTATTACTGTTCGTACTCGGTCTCAACATCGGTCACTTTGTTTGCTTTCTCAGGTTTGTAGAGTTGTTGCTAAGCGGCGAATGTTGTAATTTAGGTTCTTGATAGGAATGCGAGATATCTCTAGTACTATTCAACAGCAGATAGCAACGAGGAGTTTTCGTGAAGTAAGTGACCTAAGGACTGCCAAACCTGACTCTTAATCACTCAGAAAATTTTATCTAACTTTAAGCAGGAATGGATTCATGTAGTACTGTTGGCAATATATGATTCGTTCAGGTCGCTAGAAGATATGCCGAATACAATGTGTCAACGTTCATGCCACTTTGGCTCTTCACAGACCAATACGACCTTGTCGTGCCAAACACAGTGAGAACTTTACACTACTTGGTTTTGTATAGTTTTTTCACTGTATTCTTGATTTTACGTGAATTTCTGGGTGTACTGAAATTTTTTTTGGAACAGAAACAGTGTGTGGTTTTAGAACACATCAGATGCTGTTCTGTTTACATGGAGGTTTAAACGACACCTCTGCATAAAGAATCATGAGCACCTCAATAGTGGCCAATCCGAAAAGTGACTAGAAATAACAAAGTCGCTGCAATTTGAATGAGGAAGAATGAAGAGTCTAAGTGGAAAGTAACCTTGAGAAAGAACATAGGAAGTGAAATAATTTACTGTTCGGTAGACATTAAAACGTAAATGTGAACGGAAAATGTGTTTGGCTACATTGCGTGAAAGTCTCATGGAGTGAATGGATTGTCACAGTTTCTATAGGATCCTGTTTCCTTTATAAGAAAATATATGTCGACAGATAAAAATGTAATTGATCGTGTGGTATACGGTATAGGTCAATAATCAGTTACCAGTCAGCTCTTAGCTACCCGATAAATTTGCACTGGATTAGCCATGGGCTTCGTATACCTTCATTAAGTTTATGAGTGGAACTCGCTTATAACAGTGCGCCTCTTTGGAAGATAGTTTATCGTTTTCGCATGATATTCTGTGATATTCCGACCAATGGGCTTGTCGCAACATTGAGGTAGCAGTAGAGTTCGTAGTTATCTAAGACCAATCCACTTAACATAGCACAGTATGAAAATCCCTAGTCTATACCTGAAACTCCACAAAATGGAAAACATAGCGACAAAGCTGTGAAACCTCTTGCAGGGTTTTCAATACCTTAGGAAGCTGTGCATTGCTTTTGAGAAGTAGACGGTTTTAACCTTTGCTCACCAGATTTCATTCGACGAGATATCCCACATTCTATAGGGCGCGTGTAGCGCAGTGGTTAGACGCGCCGTACAATACACATAGGATTGATCCCCGCGCCTCAGGCTCACCACGTCGTCCATCCCTCTGAAATCGCCAAATTGGTACCAGCCATGTCTGGGAGAATAATAGCACGTTTTCAGTACATCGATAGGCCACCATGAGTCACTTTATAGGCTAGGTATGTATTCAGTCACCTCTCACGTTACTTAGTGAAATCAAATGCATGACGCATCCCTCAGGGATTGATTAACGCCGGTAGCCATATCCTTTTTCAACCTTAATCTCACACTTTATCGTTTTCTTCAGGTACAAGACATCGTGATTGCGGTTCTTTGCATGCTGTTCATCGCTTTTCTGCTGATCCCGCAACCGTTCTGCGCCCTTTGGGTCGCGTTCACAATCGGCTCAATCGATCTCGGAGTTCTTGGGTACATGACGCTTTGGGATGTGAATCTGGTATGTTGACGTGGCTCGATAGTTCATAAGGACACAAACTGGTGATCAGAATAGTACCGCACTACACAGAAGCCATGTAAATTGACTCATATCAGCAGTAAAAATGTAGCGGTATATGGCATAGTCTGCAGTCCGCAAGTAGTAATTTGTAGTCAACAGATCGATAGTCCATAGAAGCTAGTAAATTTATTTACTAGCTGATGATTGTTGAATTAGAGCGAAGAAACTCATAAACTATATTGCGTATCAGAGATGGAGATCACGGATATCTAGGACACATTGTTGACTGGACGTCTAAGTGATTATTAAAGAATGCGATGAAATTAGTTTACCTTAGGTTTAGGCTTAAGATCAGGCCGATGTTGCCTGCGGGCGAAGCGTGTTCCGCCTTCGAGCGCTCGCTTTAAGTGGTTATAATTCCATCCTTAATTGGTTATTTAAGGATGCTATATCGATGATCACCATCATAATGTCTGTAGGATTCTCTGTCGACTACTCTGCACACATCACATATGGATATGTGATTTCGAAGGAAGTTGATCCACGCGAGCGAGTGCGTGATGCTCTTGGCGGTCTTGGATGGCCAGTCGTTCAAGGTATCAGTACCATTGTTCTTTCTTCGAAGAATCTACTCATTTTCGTTATGTCATAAAAGTAGGCTTGGAGACATCTTTTGTCATTTTGCCGTAAAATACATCGTAGTAAGAGCTTTAAGTGGGGAACGTGTAGCGCAGTGGATAAAGACTCCCTGTAATACACACGTGGTCATTATTTCGATCTCGTGTTTCCGGTTCACGAAGCGCTCCATTCCTCGTGGGTGGGCAAACTAATACCAAATTTGTCTGGGAGGAGAGCAGCACTGACTTGGTATATCGATAAGGCACCGGTATTCCTTGTAATGACCAAATATGCTTCGAATCAACTGTAATCGAAGCTTAATGAAGTCGAATGCTTGACGCATCTTGATTAACGCCGAAGGCTTTATGAAGAAGTAACATTTATGAAACTTAACTTACAACAAATATACGAGGGAAATGAAGGAATACCGCTTAGATTAAATGCAGCGTATCAGGAACTTCTATTCTAGGGTTCATCCACGGATGTGTTTCCCAAGATTTCAGAAAAATTGGCTGGCGTACCAAGCGAGATATTTTCTTTGCACTGAAAATTTTTTTATTTGTCACAAATCGCTGCCATATATTTATTTCCATAGCTCATATTTATGTGAGCGTAATCTGTCGATTACGCATCCCCAAGCCGTTAAGCACGAGAGGTAATTTATCTGCTCGAATTTTTTTTAACAAATAATTCTTTACTATAGAGGTCGCAGAGAAGACTTGCCATTAGGTTTTCCTTTGTTTTGCGATGAGTTCTGCAGGTTGAATAGAGAAGGAATGAAAAGACGACCATGAGGATGTAAGTCGTGTGGAACATCTTGCGAAATTATCGAGTCATTTCAAGCAGTTTTCTGCACATCTTTCACATCAAAGTTCTTACAATTCTAGACAGTTAACAGCTTCCCATCTTATTAAGTTGTTTCATAAGTGATGTTAAGTCTACAAGATATTGCGGAATCTGCATCTCCAGTGTTTCGATCATCTCTCAGTTTTACTCTTTTTGCAGGTGCTGCCTCTACGATACTAGCGGTCTCGGTTTTGGCCGACGTGCCCGCCTACATGATTGTCACGTTCTTCAAAACTGTACGAGAACTTTTTGTGTTATTAAATTTTTGGCGCTAAAAGAAAATTCTTTGATTTCTGAATTTCTTAAATCATTGACTGAAAAGCAACTTGCGACATCATTTTGGCAACCGTTCATATCATATCCATGTTAAATGGAAACGTTCTTTCAAAGCTTTAATTTTTAACACATTCGCGACCACACGAACCGTGTATGGTTAATGTGCTGCGCAAATGATGGTCACTTTCAAGTTTAAACCCACATGTCTCATCCTGAAATGAGCTTTACTATTTCAAACGAGGACGTTCAGAATCTACTGATGTTCGTCAATCAGATACAAGCGTTCTTGTCCTACCTGGTTGAAATCTTCTGGTTTTCGAAAGCCTATAAAACGTATTTTTTCTCCTTATTTCGTCGAAGCATACATTTGGTGCTTGAAAGCAAATGAATATAAAGGATTTAATCCAGAAGGGCAGATGGTGTTTCCTAGTGTACAGTTAGTATTCGCTGCTATCGTGCTTGCCCTGAAATTTTAACAGTGTAAACTTCTTCATGAGCCTTTTTGGGGATTTTTTATTCCAAACAAGTTTATCAGTGGAACATATTTTATATAACTTATATATCCTCTTATGAGACGGATAGACAGTGATAGTGATGCCGGTCATGACGAGTATGGTGCTAGTTCCATTCCCCTCCTGGTCTCATCCATCTGGAAATTGGTACTGGACTTGTCTGGAAAAAAATGTTCTCTTTAGTCTATTTGGGAACGCTCCAGCCCGGCTATCCCAAGATTCCAAGGAAAACTGCTCAAACAGCATTCCACGGCATTCAAGATGAAATGAAAATCCTCAAGCACCAACCAAAGCTACACGTAAAAATTGGAAGATCTTCGTGGGCAATGGTTGCAGGAAACGAATCGGATGTGAGAAGTGCTGTGATCTGCACAGTAGACGTGAAGACGAATCAAATGAAATAAAAATATTTTCCTCCTTAAAGCGATAAAACAAGGTCTTTTCTACTGCAGCAAGTCTGTGAAGTCCTCAGCTGCTCGACTGTCTTAGTATTCGAGAAATTTTCATTAGTTATTGATGAGCAGTACGGTCGCATGTGTTAACGTTGGAGCGCACATAAATATATAGCTAGATAGAATGTCTCCATTTCCAAAATATATTGCTTGGAAGTAGCTGTTTCAGGTGTTTTTGGCGATTTCTATCGGCCTATTGCACGGTCTTGTCTTTCTTCCACTTATGCTTTCACTGTTCGTCAGAGGTAAGAACACTACCAAACCAGCTATATTATGACCTTTTTCGTATCATTTAACTAATTCGTTAACGGCAGTTATTTATTTTATTAACTGCTTTATTGCCTTTACAGTGGCTGATCAGTCTTCCAAGTCGTAGCTGTACTATTGCACATAGTAGGCGTTGATAGTCCCGTAAGATGAGGGTACGATATTTTCTTCAAGAAGGTCGTCTGAGATTTAACTTATGCAACAATAGAGTTCTGCTGGATTCCAGAAGTTGCCTTCTTTTTAAGAGTGGCCCCTAACAAAAGTGTGGGGCTTTGCACAAGAGGAAATGGAGTTGAGAGTGGTAGTCCAGTTAGTAGCTCTTTAGTTTTTATATAGTTCAATAGTCCTCGAATAGCCGCTCGAGTTACCTACGATTATCGAGGTTACAGGTGATTTAACTGGATTATTTAATCCAGCCATTTATATATCTATGTACTTGTTAGTTGACATGACCCGTATTTACGCTGCCTATCCTGTCGTTTATGTTTGATTCATTTCCTTGCATCGATCATCACGGAGGAATTTGAACCTTTGCTTGTGAGTCCGCTTGCTGCTTCAGGATGTTCTTCCACCTTTTGAATATCGCTGAACTCTTTTCGACCTAATTCTTTCGAAATCCTGGGACAAACTCGTGCTAAGGTATTCGCATTCGTACTTGAGAAAGTAAGTTGATCCAAATAAGTCTGGCACCAATTTTCCGAAACAGAAGGAATGAAAGGGTTGGTGAGCCCAGGACAGGTCTTATTAGTTTAGTTTTTTTGTTGAATTCTGTATGTCAACCTATGAGAATAGCCAGTACTGATTAATTAATTCATTGTAAGCCACTTCTGTGGATAATTTGCAGAATACTGTGTGGTGAGTCTGGAGCGCGACTCTATTTCTCACAACACAGTTCGTAGTTCCAAAATGCTGAAGCTGATTTCAATAGTCGATATTGAATCATATAACAAGGAAGTCTTTGTCACCACACACTCCCTTCGGCAGAGAACTTTTCCTTAGGTTGTGTCTGGCAGACTTTGTGTTGAAATATGGGAATCTCCACTAACTTGAATAACCTATATGGCCTTTGGTCTCTCTAATAGTCGAGAGACTGGAGCGAATGAAAGAAAGCAAACTTTCCAGCGATCTACATCGCATGCAAGAATAGTACAATAGGTTTTGCTCACTCTAGGAACTGTTTCAAGATTATATCTTTTTTATAGGGTTTTCGTGAAAAACTCTGACCTTGAATCGGTGATCTTACTGCTGCGCGTTTGACATCTTGAGGACTCAAGTCGCGGGCGGCTGTTGTCCATCGGTTGTCGATCATACGCATTACGTCTCTAGCCCACCTCATCCTCAACAGTGGGTGTATAGAATAGCCTCTTTGATTTTTGGCCATTGACGTAGATCGCAGCTTCCGATCCACTCTATCATGTGCGTGATGTACGATACTCTTGTCATCGCGCTTTCAAAAGAGGGAGAATCGTGGAGTCGAAAAAGTGGGAACGCAGTCGGGTGTTGCGTTCTTCTCAATAACAGGTGGCGCGGTAGCTGTCGATATCGTGGAGGTCTCTTTTCATGAGCAATAGCACGATCTTGCTGGTCTTCCATTAAGTAGGAACCTTGAGTTCAGGCAGGTGAGGTGTAAACAGACAAGGCAATGTGTTTATGAGGGCTGTCGGAACGTTCTTTAGGTGTCCTGATCTTATCCTGTCCTGACCTGGTGTTGTTTGATTTTTCGACGAAATAACGTGTCGGATTTCAGAAGAGGAGAACCGGTGGCACGATGTATCATGTTCCTTTATTTTATATGAGGGCAGGAGGTAGTGGTAATTGAAGAGATTTTAGCAGTAATGAATCATTTTCTCCATTGCTTTTTTGGAACCTGTAAATGATTCGTGGGAACGTCAGAGTGCAATCATCTTAATTTCGTTTTAATTTTAATTTAATTAATTAATTAATTAATTAATTAATTATTTAATTTTTTAATTTTAATTTCGAAGCCTTAATTTTGTAATTTTTGAAGCTTCGGTGACCTTCACGAGCGCTTTTTCAGTCCTTTCTACCTTAGCTACAACTGCTGCTCTTCTTTCTTTAAGATCTTCTTTCACCACCTCTCTTCATCGTTTTACAAGTGCCGAAGTCAGTTGGGGGTTTTGTGTAGCTCGTGCGATTCCACGCTGACATATCAGGTCGAGTGTTTCGGAAGACTGATGTCTCTTGGTGACTTTCGAACTCTATCGAATTCTAGGATTTTATAGCGCTAACGTGAAGATGTTGAATGAGCCTATAGTATTTTTCGTCGATGTTATCGAAAGCAGCATCTTTTCAACAGCCGGCTAGTGAATTGATTAAGTCACAGTTTATGGTGGTTTTGGTACCTCGTTTTTCGAATTTAGCAGCCTATTCTCATTTCTGCCAAAAATAGAATCTTCCACGAAAGAGGCGGTTGTCTGATCTCGTGTAGAATTTTGGGACAACAGCGGCATCGGTTAAGTAAAACCTTCTACCTACGCTGATGTGGTCTATTTCGTTATGGTACTCTCCACTGGAAGATTCCTACGTCTAGAGTTGAGGGGCTTCTGGAATTGTGAGTTACCATGATCGCCATGATAAACTCAGATTGCCGCTCACCCTTTTCGTTCCATTGTACTACGTGGCTCCCAATATGACGCTCTTCAGACGTTTTCCTTCGTCCAACCTTGGCGTTAAAATCTCCAGTGATGACCTTGGAGAATGTGGTCTTCTCTTTAGAACTCCTACAAGATCACGTGCAAGGCTTCGACTTCTTCTCCGTCATAGTTTGATGCAGGCGAGTAAACGAAGACTTTCAGCGCCGGTGATGACATCACTGCAATCGTAACCGCCCGATTCGGATTGTTAGCTGTCCGAATGTTCATGATGTTCATGATCAAATTCATGTTGACTAGAACGTCGACGCCACCGACTCCTTTACTGTCGCACATTTCCAAGAGCAGTTGCTGTTCAGTATCATAGACGAAGTTGAATGGTAGCATTCTTTCATGTCAGCCATTCCGATGACGTCTTAGCTTATCTTTCTTGTCCACATGACTAACTCTGCCATAGAGGACTCAGATGCAAGTGTGCGTGCATTGTAGGTGTAGATCGCCACCTTAGTCCTTTGCGATTTAGGTAGCCTACAAGTAGTGCTGAGATTTTGGCAGCCTCTTCGTACTTGTCTTACCCAACGCTTCGGCTTCGGTTGCTTTTTTGAGGTCATGGGAATGAGCTTTTATTTCACTGTTTATTTTTTGATAGTCCAAATTTGGTGTCTGGGTATACTCACGGGTAGCTATCCAGTCCCTCTCGGAGTGGACGGGGAGCTTATTTGTTGGAGGCGACTCCTAACCGCATCCCATATACTTTCCTGTTCCTTGATTTTGCAGGCTTTTGGCAGAATTGGCTAATAATCCCTATGAATTAGAACACACCAAAGCACGCCTACACGGATACGCCCACGTAAATGTATGTAGAACATATTTGCCAAATCGGCGCAACAAAAACAAGGAGTCCATTTCCTGATCTATCTGCGCTTCAGGGAAGCGAATGTCGCTTTTGCTCAGCAATTGACCTCTATCCGCCATCTGGTGACGCGCCACGTTACTTCGCAGTTAACCTTCATGCGATACCTCTGAGAAAGATCTGTAAATCTACTTGAATATGAATGTTAAACGATGCTTTAGCTCTCCCTTGGCAGCTGGTCTATGATCAGTTGATAAGAAGTGTAATAATGCCGTCTTCGAGCTTTTCCTTTGTGCTCTCCCACAGATTTCGCTATGACTATTATGAAACTAGAGCGGCTTTGCTGATTCGAAGAATTTTTCCAGAGATAGTCATTTTTGAAGGACTAGTTCAACTTTATAGTTAACTGTAATCACTTTCTGATATTCCCGCAAATCATCGCCTGTGTCAAGAAGGCAATCACCTGTATCACCTGTAGTCCCGTTGATCGTCGAGTAACTCAAGCGGGCGCCAGCCAGTGAATCCTCCATTTTTCCCTGTCGCGTGCAAGAGTAGCCCAGTGGGTTCTGTTCGCTTTAGGGACTCGTCGAGCATCATATCTTTCTTCTAGGCTTTTTGTGAAGAACTCTGACCATCGGGTCGGTGGTCTTCCTGCAGTACGTTTGACATCCCGAGGAATCCAGTCACTAACAGCCCTTGTCCATCGGTTATCATTCACACGCATTACGTGTCCGGCCCACCTTATCTTCGATTGTTTGGCGTGTAGAACGGCATCTTTGATTTTCGATCGTCGACGTAGGTCGGAGCTTCGGATCCCATCCCTTACTTGTGTGAAACGGGATACTCCTAGCATCGTCCTTTCGACTGCGCGTTCGATAACGCTGAGTGATCTTTCATCCTGCTTGCGTAGCGATCAGGTCTCTGACGCATACGTTAGGGCAGGAAGAACCGTTGAGTCAAAAAGGTGGGCACGGAGTCGGGTATTCTTTGTTCTCTTCACTACATCCTCGATGCT